>CABHPR010144369.1:24096-56087 GCA_902168415.1 Peromyscus melanophrys | reverse complement strand
GGTGGTGGCACATGCCTTTAATCCCAGCACTCAGGAGGCAGAGGCAAGTGGATCTCTGTGAGTTTGAGGCCAGCCTGGGCTACAGAGTTCCAGGAAAGGCACAAAACTACACAGTGAAACCCTGTCTTGAAAAAAACAAAATAAATAAATAAATTAAAATTAAAAAAATGTGTTTATACAATCTCATGAATAACATCTCAATCATATGGGCACATGTATCTGTGGGTGGTCAGGAAGATGACTTTTCATTTAGCTGTATAATTTTGATATATAGAAAATATACTAGGATATGCTTCACAGTCAGATCCATTGTCGAGTGAGCCTGTAGACACTTAAAGCCTGCTTTGTTCCTTTTGCTCAGATTAACACAGAAAATAATAATCTCTCCTCAGTCTAACACAAACTGCATGCATTTAGTTCATTTTTACACCTGAACAAGTTCAAACTAGACTAAAACCTTGTAAATAGATCAGAAGTTTCAAACTTTACAGTTATGCATGAGGTCAGAGTTGCAGGTGTCTACCAAGGTTACTAACAAAAAACACCCTAAGAAAAGCCTGCCAATTCTTCACTTGTCCAGTCTGCTGATAAAAAAAAAAAAAAAAAAAAATGTCTCAGAGTTTGTCGCACTGGGCACTGCTCCCCCTTCCTCTGGTCCGGAGACCTTGTAACCTTGTGGTACACTCCTTATTGTCTATTCTCAGAATGTGCTATGCCCTTGTGGGTTTTGAAACTTTTCTCAAGATTGCAGAATTTCCTGTTAGAAATGTATGGATAGTCAGGCATGAGAAGAGCTAAGAATGAGAGCTGAAAAGAAGCTGTATATTTAGAGAAGCAGTAGAACAAAGAGAGAAAAGCAGAGAGATCAGAGGCAGAGACAAGCTTACTTAGAACAATAAAGTGGATGAACTGAAAGAGCACAGTGTGCATAGATTTATTCTTACCCTCAGATAGGTAGATTTCCTAGCTGGTTTTAGATTCTTCCTTGGATTCTGGGAGAAAACTTTTGGGCCAGGACCCTAATAGCTTTTGCTAAATGACCTTAACATCCAATAGGAACACCAAGAATTTTTAGGGAAGACTCTCTGTATGTCTTCAAGGAACCATGATTCTGATGGTTTGTGACTTGGAAATGATAACAGTGGGGGCAATGATTGCATTTGAGAGAGTAATTCATCACAGTGACCTGAAGATCACTCCATATTTAATAGTTACCGATCAATAACTTCTATTGTCAACAATTATACTACCTTCATTTTTGCTTTCTTTTAAAAAATCATTCCTTTAAGAATTTCATATATGTATGCAATGTATTGCTACATATCCACCAAACATTTTCCCCATTTAATTTTCCCTGTAACTCCCAAATAACTCTCACTTCCAATTTCATATACCTTCTTCAATTACTTGGCCTAATTAGTGCTGTCTGCATGTCTATGGGTATGGGCTCATTCCTTCAGGTACGGGCAACCTATCAGTGGCTATTTTGCCCCCCCCAGCACTGTCCCCTCCTCCATTCTCAATCTGTTGCCAGTAGCTCCATAGCTACAGGTGGGCTTCATGAATTCCTCCTCCATGCATGCAGGAATTTTGATTCGATTGATCTTCTATAGGTAACCACAGCTGCTGTGAGCTCATGACTATAATAGCCATTTCATGATAAGAGCTCAGCATCTTCTCTCTTACAAGAACCTGCATAGCACCTTCTGGCACTATTAAAGCTAGGCATCAGGGAGGAAGTTTCCAGACTGATTGAAGATCAATTTCTCTATGTCCTACAAGCAAAATGTGTGGCATCTTCTGCAATAAGGTAATCCAGCACTTAATTAAAATATATTATATTAACAGAAGAAATAAAGACAATGGAATCAACTGGGGAAACATGAGTAATAATAAAATAAGTAGAACTATGCGGTTATTTTCTAGAAAAATGACAAAAAACAAAAGATTAAAAATATCTTTCAAAAGATGCACTTTGAACATTATCCTAAGATTTATTCATTGATGATTAAAATTAATTTTTAAAAGAGTTATGATTCTATCCCCTTCAGTGAAAAAGTGAGAAACTGAACATATTAAGCTATGGAAAAATGTCACTGAAGATTTGAGTAACAAAGAAAATAATTTAATTAAGAATAAGAACATCATCTCTTCAGATTATCAATAAAATCAACAGAAAGAGAACAGACTTCAGAAATGGGCGCAGTGACATTTTCAATGTGAGACACCTTGCTGCAGAAGCATATGTGTGTGTGTGTGTGTGTGTGTGTGTATGTGTGTGTGTGTGTGTGTGTGTGTGTGTGTCTGCATTTTTTAATGTGTGTATGCGACAGGTGGCAACTATGTGTGGGAATGATGCTGCAATTAAATACAATGACTAGATAACTATTTTTATAATGTAGACTTCAAGTAGTTTCAACACCATTTTCTCTATTTCTTTTCCAAGATTGTTTGGCAGCTTATGGAGTTGTTTCTGCGTCCTCCACCATTTTGCCCTTTTCTATTGTGCTGTTCTTTTGCCAACAGCACAGAGTTTCCTTCCTGTGTGTTCAGTAAGTTCTGAAGTTAAAGAGTGTCAGTCTTCTGCCTTTGTCCTTCACCATCAGAAATTATTCTAGGAAGAACAGACTAAATAGGAGAGTATTGGTATTCCGACTATATTGGCCTTCCTTTCCACAAGCATGAAGTGTACATTCAATTTTGTATTTTTTCTCCATGTAGTTATTATATCATTTTATACCTCCTGCATTAGTCAGGATTTTTTGAACAGAACTGATAGAATGTGTGTGTGTGTGTGTGTGTGTGTGTGTGTGTGTGTGTGTGTGTGTTACTAGTTTGGCTTACAAGACATGGTCTAGGTATTCAGCAATAGCTCTCACACTGGGAAAGTCAAAATCCTAGTAGTTGCTGAATCCTCCAGGCTGGATATTTCAACAGTTTCAATCTATTGATGACTGTACTAAAGGCACAAGGACCCCAGGAGAGCTGCTGCTCTCCAGTGTTCTTTGAAAGCCCACAGAAATTAGTTTTAATAAATGTGAAGGAAGGAATTCCCCAGGAAAGTATAGATAAATGTGCCAGCAATAATGAAGGCAAGTAGGACAAAGAAAAAAAAAAGCAAGTTTTCTTTCTCCATGTTTTATCTACTGGCCACAAGGCATATACACATTCTATGTAAGCCACTGGACTTCAGATAATCAAGAAAATCCCTCAAAGGAATGTCCATCAGCTTGGGTTTCAGTAGATTCTAAATGGAGTCTAGTTGACAGCCACCTCATAAGTATTAGCTTTCTGGGAATACAGATATATACAATGTTGTTTTTAATTTGAAATTTTCTTGTTGATTACTGATAAACTGAAAGTTAATTGATGTATGTGAAACTTGTACCCTACAAGCCTGTTGTAATCACTTAGCTATAAGTTTTCTTTGATTCTTTTGGATTTTTTATTTAGAGGATTATGCTGACTCTGAAGAAAGGTGACCATATTTTATTTCTTCTAACCAATCTGTAATGTCCTTCATTCTCACCTTATCATATTGTCAAGCTATGTCTTTGGATGACAAGAATACTTTAAAAGATATTGGTAGGCTTGTATTATATTAAAACTGGATGGAAGACTTTAAAGTCATATAACATCTATTTATGTTTTTAGAAGTGCCATATATGCAAAATGAAAAACCATAAAACCAAGATAATTGACCAACTTGATATTAACCACTCACCCTTTCTATCTTTATTCTCCTTTTCTGTTTGTCTTCACACTTTTTACTATGGACAAACATGTACTTTTAGATGGGGAGTTGGGGAAAGCCATTGGGGTGTATCTTCCTTTAGCTCCTATTTTGTAGGGGCCGCTAGTTGCCAGTGAAATGCTATTGAATCAAAGATCACAAATGCTATGCAGATAGCAGACATATCTCTCTGACAGCTCCATTAGGCCCATGGAGAGGACAAAAGTCTACACCTCCCACCTAACCTACATTTTAAAAACTGTCTCACTAAAGCCTTAAAGACTGTCCCTTTTGAATGCACTGTTTTCTACTGGGAAACAGCAGTCTAATAGATAAGATTTCTAAATCTCAAAAAGATGTAAGTGGGGATGGGGAAGAATGGCTGTAGGGGAGGCTATGGTTGGGATGTATTGTATTAAAAAAAAGAATAAATAAAAAGAAAGTAGAAAAAAGTAAAGTAAGTTCAATTCATCTTGGGGTAGTTTAGTTTTTCCCTACTATCTTGTGAAAGCAAGTGTGGTTATGACAGTTGTAATGAGTATTACTTTTAATACTATATTAAAAGTAAAATCCAATGTGTCAGGTATATGATAAATGCAGCAGTATTCCTCCTTGATCCACTTCATAAAATACTAAGCAAAACCAGGCCAAAGAAACTGTGTCACGATTATCATAAAGAGAGGGAGAAAGAAAGAAGGAAAGGAAGAAACGAAGGAACGAAGGAACCAAGGAACGAAGGAAGGAAAAAATCTATCTAGAAATTTTAAAAAGTACTACAAGCATTAGCTAGTCTTCACCTTAGGCAAAAGAGTGAGTAGCAGTTATTATACATTGTTTCATTATTTGTACCCCCCTAGCTGCCAAAGGACTTTGGGGACATAGTGGTGAAAAAGTTAAGTGGGCGAAAGTTCTTCTACAATTATTCTGTGCAAGTGTATCTGCAGCTCAAGAAGCATAGATAACACTTTTGTGCATTATGAAATCAAAACCCTATCTATTCATAATGACTAAGGAGAAGAAAAGTCATAGAGATGAACTGAGGAATGAAAAGCACAGGCTACTTGATCACCATACATGTTCAGGTTAAGTCCCTTTCCTTAGCTCACGTCACTGATAATTCAAGATTGACATAAACATCTGTCCCCACATTCCCATTACAAGGTGAGGGCCTGGGAAGTTGTGGTACAGACACACAGTAAATGAAACCAAAGTGCCCAGAAGCAGCTTTTCTATGATCTACAAATTATATCAAGAACACACTGGATGCCTTAATTTCCCTAGACCACGGCTCCAAGCCAAACATTGAACATTTGTGCAGCAACTAGATTAAGTCTTAACTAAAATCTTATGCCAAATTTGTTACCAACAGAGTATTAGTAGTCAATGAAATCCATGAAGAAAAACTGCTACTTCATCACTCTGTCCATCCCTTTCATGGCAGCAAAACTGTGTCTCTATTAGTTTGTTTCTATAAAAACAAATGTTGCACCAGCACTATTCTCCCCACTGATATAAGCTCATCACTGACTTGCTAAAGCAACGTTTAAAATCCCGGGATGTTTTACTTTGCTAATATGATCTTTAGGAAACCCACCATTTTTGTCCCTGGTTTTCTTGTGTCTGTAGAAAGCCGTTTGTGTCTCATGGGTGCTTTCTTCCTATAATAGAAAGGGATGTTACATCAGCACTCTGACCCTGTGAAGAGGGAGGCAATGGTTAACTTAAGTGGAGGAAAATATGACGTTTAGAGGAAAGAAAAGGGTGCCAAACCGTTGAGGGAAGCTGGGTATTCTCCTTTTGTTTCCATAAATATAGAATGAGCTATCAAATGTCTACTTTGCAAGTCAGAGTTTAAAAACAGAGGTCCATTGTGATCTGACGCATACCAGATGTGAAGAACAAGAGTCCAGGAGAAGGGAAGGGCTTTGGTGTTACGCATGCCTATAAGGAAAATAAAATGGAAACATTGTATTGTATTCTGGTCCAAACCAAAGGTAGTGAGCACTTGAAAGCAAGTCTAAGAACAAGCTTACTTTCATAACAACCCTCCAATATCAGGATATTCATTTTTCACTGAAAGAGAAACAATTTAGATAAATATTATTGTCCAGTTCTGTTTCAGATAAATTTTTGTTTGGTATTTTCACACACTTCCAACATCACCATTATATTGTACTCAATGCTGAAATATCTCAATGCACTTTACTGTTTTTTGTTTGTTTGTTTTTATTGTTTACTTTAGTGTCCATACACTGATGCCTTGGGACTCCTCAACAGGCAGCCAAAGGAATATAGTTTGTAAAATTTCTTCTTGACTTCCTCCTTGACACTGGGCAGCTTCATCAGCCTTTTGTGGGGCACAAGTTTATTTTGAGCTTGCTTCTCTTAGAATATGAAATTAATTAATACCTGAGGGGAAAAAATCTTAAGCAAGGAAAATAGAAATTTCACTTCAAGTAAATAAAGTAGTATGTTTTGAGGAATACATATACATAGTTACTTATTTATACTTCCCATGTCACCAGACACTAAGAAAAGAAACTAAACATTACAATCTCAGCTAACTGCAATAGCTTTCTGGAATGAGACCAGAAAAATGTAGAAAAGAATATAAAAATAGATATGACATGACATAATATTTTCTTATATTATTAATTGACAAAAACTATGGAAAAAGAAACAAAAATCAAACTAATCTAGAAATGTAAACTTTATATCATATAAATAGTAATCAGTTTTACCAAGTGCATGTGTTTCTGTGAGGGTGTGCACATGTGTGTATATATGTGCATATGTGTGCATGTGTGACTGTGTATGCCTGTGTGTGTGCACGTGCTTGCACATGCATGTGTGTGTGCATGCACACACATGTGTGCGGGTGTGGGTGTGTATGTGTGTGACTCTGTGTCCATAAGTGTATGAGTGGTTGTGTGGATGTGCATGTGTGTATGATTGTGCACATGTGTATATGAGTGTGTATGTATAATGACTTTTGCACTTCATTTTCTAATGATTTTATAAACTGTGCATCAATTATTTTAAAAAATCAACTTAAAATTGAGATTCATAATATGTG
This sequence comes from Peromyscus melanophrys, assembly GCA_902168415.1. Lineage (NCBI taxonomy): Eukaryota > Metazoa > Chordata > Mammalia > Rodentia > Cricetidae > Peromyscus > Peromyscus melanophrys. Next base: position 49,278 of record CABHPR010144369.1, on the reverse strand, counting down.
TTGCTTTTATTTCTTTGTACTATATATTTTCTATTTTTTATGTTTCTAATTGTCATCCTAAATTTTTGTTTCATTTTTCTCATATTTGTTTTATCATGTAACATTTTATGCAACTAACCTGGTTCAAACAGCTCCACAGGTCTTTTCTTTTTCTCCAACACAGGCTATAATTAATTTGGTGGTGATTAGTAACAATAATTTGTAATGGTATCAACTGTGGTCCCCATCCAAACTTGCTGCTCTGGACTTTTCCCCAAGTACATGCAAGTGGGTCCAATACTACCAGCTTTTGACACCTAGTACTGGGCTCCAGAAGAGCCCAGCTTGCATCTTGTGCCCAGTTTCCAAGCCCTGGACTTTGGTTTCCAAGAGTAGAGAATTGGCAATGTTCTTTATAGCTGAAAATCCAGTGTCCATGTCCTTAGCTAAGCAATCCCACCCACCTGCTGCCCATGCATAAGTGGGCCCAGATGCCTCTCATTCCTAGTTTCCAAGCTTCCCACTGGCATCATGTGTCAATTCCCCAAATTCAGAATGTACCATGGACAGAATCAGACAGCCAGATCTTCCTGGAAGTGACCACTACGTTGTGGAAAATACTTGGTTGATGGTTGAAGAAATAGCTGAACAGTTGCAGAGCATCCAGACCCAGAAGTAAGAGGAAATCTACAGTAGATTGAGAAGAGAGAGAGAAGAGAGCTGGTGAAAACTCTAAGGAGCCAGAGAAGAGAAGCTATGGGATCGTTCTTCAGAGCTAAGGCTCTGACTGCATGCTGAGAGGTGTAATGCTGGCTACTGCCGATGGCTAAGGATCCCTTGCTAAGTCTTACACGGGGACTATATAGCCAGAATATGGTGTTTGCCACTTCCTTTCTTGCCCACTTCTGTTGTTAATGGCCGGCAGACACTGAGAGAAAGGAGAGCTGCTAGAAAGCAGCATTTTAAGACTTTGATGTGTACCTAACATTTCTGTCCATTCTACCCTTTTAAGACACATCTCCATATGATTCCAACCAAGGCAGGTCTATTTGCCTTCTCAGGTGTGTTCTGACTTTTGGACTGCAAACCTGTATCAGTAAATATTCTCTAGAAAAAGTAAACTGATAGATGTATTTAAAAATAGGGATGATTAGTATGTCTTGCAGGTTATGATCCAACTATTCTAACAATGACTGTCTCCCAATGGAAAGGCTAAGAATTCAGTAGTTGTTCAATACACAAGGCTGGATATCTCAGCTGGTCTTCACTCTATGCTGGAATCCTGGAGAGACAGGCTCCAATACCAGTGAACAGATGAACTTACCAGTGAGGGTGGGGGCAGGCTGTCAAAGTGAAAGCCCTTCCTTCTTCTGTGTCCTTGATATAGGCTGCCACCAAAATGTGTGACCTGGATTTAAGATGGATCTTCCCACCTCAGAATATCTGAATTTAGGATGAGTGTTTCCATTTTGAAAAACTCCGTCAAGGAAAGCCCCTCACACACATACCCAGATGTAGTCAAGAATGGCTCTCACAGAACCTTAGTGTTATGTGTTGTCTGTGTCGTTTTTCAAAGTTTTTGCTCTGTATTTTGTTAGGATTTTGTGATAAAAAAAAATAAAGCCAGAAAGCCATTTTAATACTGTTGTTCTGCTCACAAGATTTTCCATCGATTACTGACATTCTTGAGACTGTTCTTCCTTGCATCACAGGGGAAGTTTCCGTTTAATTCTCAGAATTCTTTCTATTATGTTTGATGTGTGTGTGTATGTGTGTGTCCATGTATATATCATGGTGTGCCTGTGGAAATCAGAGGATACCTTGTGGGAGCTGGTTTCCTCCTTCCAACATGTGGGTTCCAGTAACAGAATACAAGTCACAGGACTTGGCATCAACTGCATTTACCTTCTGAGCTTTCCTACCACCCAATCTCATTCTGCAGAATAATGTTTTTGTTATTTATTTGATTATATAATTTTTTCTGTTCCTTCCTTTAGAGCCTGTATTATAGAAGTTTAGATAAATTATTAATGTTTCTCCTCAGGTTATTCTTTCAGCTCCAATGTGTTAACCTAATTATTACTCTCTTTTGTTCTGTTTACCTTTGTTTAGTTATAGTTTTACTCTATATCTAAATTTTAAAAATCCAAGTTCTTAATTCTCTCTTCCTCTATTTAACAGGCCAAATATGGTGGTGCATGCCTGTGATTCTATAATTCTGGAGACAGAAAGAGGAAGATTGAGAGTTCAAAGCCAGCCTGGCTGAGTTACGAAGTGGAAACCTGTGTTGTGGAGGCCTGGGTCTCAGGAGTTTGAGGTTAACTACTGCAACATAAGAGTTAGAGACCAGTCTGGCTACATGAGAGTAGATTGTGTGTGTGTGTGTGTGTGTGTGTGTGTGTATTTATATTATCCCCTTTATATTATTTACCTTTCATTTTATGAAGTTACAATTTTTCTAGTTTAATGTGTTTTTAAACTTTGTGTCTCAGTATTGCTTTCTTATTTGTTTTTCTATGATTTCTTTTAGTAATTATTCCTTTTGATTTATTGCTTGTTGTCTCAGTATTTAATTAGGAAATGATTATTTACCCATGAGATATCTGTGATAAAATACTACCTGGAATTATTTGCTTGAATAATATATCTCAATATTTGCTCTTAAATTAATGCTTAGTAAATCATATATACTATGACCCAATCAAACATTCCATTATAATGTATTTTTTCAAAGGAAATTGGTTACGTTGATCACTAAGTCTCCCTGTATTTTAAATATCTTTCCAATTATCTATGACAATATATTGCACCTTAGTGTATACTAATCCAATGGACTTGAGTTGATGTGATAATTTTATGTTTAAATTATCATTGATATTTATAGAGTGAAAATTCTTATTTTTGTTAACTTTTTATATCTAACCAATATGGCTAGAAGTCAGAACTTATCTGAAGATCATCATGTTTATTTGACTAGAAATAAGTTTTCAGCACATCATGCATTTTGATACATTCCTCATTTCTGCAGAGAACTTATGATTGCACCTTATGGGATAGCATTCTGATGGCACTATTCAAACCCTGGCTTAGGAGGCAATCCCATTATCAAACACACTCTCAGGGAGGAAAAAAGTTAAAATAGGAAGACATTTTTGTAATTGTCAAGACTAATAGAATCTTTTTTCCTGTAACATATTCACTAACGATTAGGTACTCTGCCTTCTTTCCACATGCCTGTACCCATTTCTTCCTGTTCTACTTACATCCAGAAACTCTTCTAACTCTTCTGCCTATTCCCTTCTTAGGCAGCCCTCACTTAAAAAAAAAAAAAAAAAAAAAAAAAAAAAAAAAAAAAAAAAACCTTGGCTTTTGCTATCAAATTTTAGATGACTCTCCCCAGTCACTTATATATAGAAAGATACACCATAAATACAACCATGTGACTGAGTTTGAAAAAGAAACTCACTGTCATTCTAAGAGAGTGTTTATTGTCATTTATTCCAGTGTTTTTCTATTCTTAATAGTACTCATACTTTAAATGCATACATAAGTGTATACACTGACATAAAAATATATACTTACAAACATACATATATATATGTGTGTGTATGTGTGTGTGTGTGTGTGTGTGTAAGATTTGCTTGCTATAGAAATATATGTTTTATAAAAAGCCAAAAGAATATCTTTTTTTAGTCATGAAATAACATCTTCATTTTATAAGCAGCAATAAGATATCAGTACTCACTGAGTGCTAGAAGATGGTTTTGAATCCAACTGTTCACAAACATAATTACCCTGGACTTCTTTATCTATATCTAAGACATTTAAATATTAAATTATAATGATAAGGAAAACATCTATAATAGAGTATGATAACATGGTATATTATACTAAATACAGCAAACTTTAAATTTATTTATAAAAGATGAACAAAGAGGATGTTTGGAGACATTTTTCCATATCCTACCTTCTTTAATTTTTTTTCAGAAATCCCTACTTCATCAGATACAAATGATAGATTATTAATATAGATATAAGAATATTATCATTAAGAAAATGAATGTGGTGGTGGTACAAGCCTTTAATCCCAGCACTTGGGAGGCAGAGGCAGGCAGATCTCTGTGAATTCAAGGCCAGCCTGGGCTACAGAGTGAGTTCCAGGAAAGGCGCAAAGCTACACAGAGAAGCCCTGTCTTGAAAAACCAAAAAGAAAAAAAAAGAAAATGAATTTTCTTACAAAAGTTGAAGGGGAGGAATAAATATATGCTTCAGTGGCTAACACTTGTGATGGAAGCATAAGGACTGAGTTCAGATGCTCAGAGCCCACACAATGGTGTACACAACAGTACATGTACAATTCCAGCACTCCTACAGGGGGATAAGACCAGTAGAGGAGAATAGACAGTTGTTTGTTGACCGCCCAGCCTGGTGTGTGCAGCCACAGACAAGAAGGGATCTGTTTCAAGGAGGGCTGACAGTAAAGATTGATGCCTAAGGTTATCCTCTGACCACCACATGTATATACATAGCAGCAATGACACATACAAATATGTACATACATGTTGTGCATACACTAAAAAAACATTTAAAAAGTTTTAACGATGGGCTGTAGAGATGGCTCCATGAGTAAGAACACTTTCTGTTCTTGCAGAGGAATGGGGTTCATTTCCCAATAATAAGTGGCAGCTCATGACCATTAGAATCCCTAGTTCTAGGGCATCTAGTACCCTCTTCTGACCCCTGGGACATCAGGCATGATTGTGATACACACACAGGCATACAGACAAATACTCATACACATAAAAATATTTGCTAACATTACTTTTTAATTTTTTTTCATTTATTTTATATATCAACCACAGTTTCCCCACCCTCCTCTCTTCCCATTCCTTTCTTCCCCAACTCTGGTTTATCTCCCCCATTCCACTCCTCCTCTGTTCAGAAAGGGGCAGGCCTCCCTTGGGAGTCATCAAAGCATGGCATATCACGTTGAGGCAGGACCAAGCTTCTTCCCCTTTATCAAGGCTGGGCAAGTCATCCCTTCATGGCGGATAGGTTCCAAAAGGTCAGCTCATGTACCAGGGACAGTTCTCGATCATACTGCAAGGGACCCCACAAACAGACCAAGCTACACAATTGTCATCTTCATGCAGAGGGCCTAGGTTTGTCCCATGCAGGGTCCCCTTAGCTGTCCAAAAAAGAGAAATAACTGTTATGAAGTATAGAAATAGAAACTCAATAATGTGATGTTCTCTAGGAGTTTATAATGTCCTTAGTTTATTTACCAGATTTTCATCATTATGAGCCATTATAGTTTATACTTACAGGCAGTAAATGCTTGTCATTTGACTAAATAATGTTTTAGTACCCAAATGTGATAGTCGATGTTATTTTTCATGACTGATAGCAAGTATACTTCTTATGTTTGAAAGAAGATTTCTTATGTTTGAAGTTGGAAGCACATAAAACACACATCTTTTTCTTAAAAATATATTGGTATAAAAATATAATACATATCGATGTTAGGTTTTCACACATTGATTTCATGACTATATTCAACACATATTCATCATATGTAATTAATTCCATTTTATTTCAGAAAATCATTAAGCATGATTTTGGATGTTTCCTTGAAGGCCCTTAGGCCAACAACTCAATGAGATGTAACCCACTCCTGGCACTAGAGTATTTATTTGGTGTCAAAGATGTGTACTTAGGGGTTTTGTCTCCCCATTATTTAGTGGAGTTTAAGGCTATTCCCCACTTTCTCTTCTGTCAGTTTCAGGCCTTATGTTGAGGTCCTTGATCCATTTGGAGTTGATTTTTGTTCAGGGTCTTGAATAAGGATTTATTTGTACATATCCATCTTTTTTAACTAGCAATAATTGTTGATGATGCTGTCATTTTCCATTGTGTATTTCTGGATTCTATATCAATGAACAGATGTTGATAGATGTGTGGACCTGTGTCTGGTTTCCCCAATTAGATTTCATTGATCAATATGTCTGCTCTTATGGCCAGTACCACATTCCTTTTATTACTACATATCTGTAGTACAATTTTTGAAGCATACACTGTTTTATTTTGCCAAATACACATAACATTTTATCACCTTGGTTACTTCCTGAAGTAAAATAGAACTGATTGCCTGTGATGAATATGTGATGAATATAATCATGAAATAAATATGTGTTAAAAACAAAAAAAAAATAGAAAAGAAAGAGATGGAACTAAAAGAAAGACTAAAGATCTAACCAAAAACAAAGTCTAAAAAAATGTCTACTTTCTTTTCCTTTTCTGTTTTTGAGGCAGAGTCTCATGTACACCAGGTTGTCCTGGAACTCAGAGATCTTCCTTTTTGTCACCCCAGGGTTAAGATAAAAAGCATGGGCCACCACACCCAGGAGATTTATACTTTCTGTTATAAAGCTGTAAAGATATGTATAGCATTGCTGTTGACTTATTAGTCGAGGAAAGGAAATCAAGATGACGCAGAAGAGGTGAGAGAAGTAGGCACAAATTGTTGATGAAGTCACAGCAAGATGAAGATAGGTGAGATCAGCAGTCTTGCTGGGTGGCATAATGAAGTGGGAAACTGACCTTGAAAGAGTGGTTTTTTCTACACTTGACATCACACTACTTATCTATACATTGTTACATGAAGTCAATTCTGTATTTATAGCTTTTCATATCAGTATTCTTTACTTCTGGAGCCTTCAAAGCTTATTTTTACTATTTTTAATTAACATAGAAATTTATCTCATTACTTTCAATGATGAATACTGAGAAAGGAAAAATGGAAAGTTTGGGCACTGTGCTGAGACTTAACCCCATTCCTGGCCTCTAATTCTTTGCAAAGAGTCAGCATAAAATGAACAATGTAGGAAAAACAGAATGTTTTTTTTTCTTTTGGGGACAAGATGTTGTATAAAAAGTTGTGGCTATTTCATACTTTTGTATTCACTGTATTAATATTTATCAAAGTAAGAGAAAATACCAAATTGTTGTATATAGTACATAGCAGAACTAAGAAACTTGGAACCCATGTTACCTTACCTACAAAAGATTATAGTAATAGTCCTTTCAGCAGAAGTTTCTTGAGGTTCAAGATTTATTGTGTGACATTAGAAATTATGAAATGTCTGATGTAGAGCAGATATACTGAGCTTAATTTGTATGAAGCACAGTGGGAATTGAACCAACTTGCAATCAATGTTTGCTTCAAATATTGACTACCTGAGCTGGTGATGATGTTGCCTGCATACAGTCCAAGCAATCACAGCCTAAAGCATGAGAGTTATTTGTTTGAGGCCAGCTCAGGCTATAGAGTGAATTTTATGTCAGCCTGAGATACACAGGAGGACCCTGTTCTAAACACTGTGGGCTAGGATGTAGCTCACCAGTGAAACACTTACTCACCTAGCACACTCAATGAGGACTCTATATTCAATTTTCAACATTCTGGGAGGAAGCAAGAGGGGGAGGGGTAAAAATACTAACCCTCCAAATGGATGTTGATAGACTGTAAATACCAGACCAAAGCACACAGTAAAATACATTATCTTGCTCTAAAACTATAAACTACTTAGAATGGTTTGCCAAAACCACATTCTACTAATTTAATTTTACTCTTTTAAAACTGTTAATGTCAGATTTACAATAATGTATCAGAATAATCTGTTCCCAAACACTAGTGGAAATCCAGACTAGCACAACAGAATGTAACCATAAAAAAATAGATGCCCATTTTAAAAGCAAAATAAAATATCCAAGCAGAATTAAATTCCAGTGTGCTCAATCCTCTGCAAAAGAAGATATATTTGTTAACCATTCAGAGATTACATTATATATAATATATTATATAATATAAAACAATATATACATTATATAATATGACAATTATGTAATTTATTTTATATATACTGAAGAAGGAAATGGATCAACTTGGTTGTATTGACAACTTTTGTTTTGAGCTTTTGTATGCTGACTTCAGAATCAAATATACTAGTAGCACACATTGTTTTTGCGTTTGAGGACAAAGACGCCTTGAAAATAAACCTGATGATCTAGCTTTATCTTAAAAATTTTTGACAAGTAAAACTGATGGTATTTTTTGCAGTTTTACCTAGTGTTTCTTTTAAAAGAACAATGAATTGCAAGTTGCACAAATGGTTTGTAATAAACTTTTCATTTCAATAGGTCATTAGACAAGACAAGAAACAGAAGGCAGAATGGACCTGACACTCACGTCCTTGTACCACAAGGCTGAGGCTTGTTTCTCAACTGGACATTGTACTTGTAGGTAGTTTGCATAGGGACTGCATAAGAAGTACTGGCATTGGTAAGTTGTTAATTATTACAATGCCAATTATTTGATGTGATTGCTGATATGACAGGGAGAACGCTGAATACACGAAATATATAAGAAAGCTTGTGATGATCAAGGTCTAGACTAACTGCTTCATACTTAGAAAATTTTCAGAATAAAGTGAGGTATAGGGACTACTGATATTTTCAGAGGTAATGAGCAATATTTGAGGTTGGAGGTTCATCACCTGAAAGCCATAGAACATGACTCTTAGAAATCAAACTTCTGAGACCATGTTGGTAATTACTGTGTTAGGCACTTCATGGTGAGTACTTTGAGAAAGTATCAACCAAATATCTCTCAGATGGTCTTAAAAAATAACCATGCAGTTAATTCAGGAATGAATATGTGATCTTATGATAGAGACAGGAGGAAGCACCTGCAGATCCCTCTGTGCCCTTCAATCTCTCCTCCCATGTGAGAACACAAACTTTCATTTTAGGACAACAAAGAAACTGAGGCACTGCCTTGAAAAAAGTTTCCTCTTCAGAAAGCTAATTTGATATATAGTTCTTTACTGCCCAGACTCCATTACTATGAGAAAAAATATTCTATTATTTTTAAATTATCTAGACTAAGGCATTTTATGGTAGTGAGAACAGATTATAAAGATTTTTTTTCACTTAAAGCACATAACATTAGTAAGTTTTATTATTTTTTCCTGTAAATTATGCTGAAAGCATGTGAAAGAGAAATTCTACACAATGTGATAATATAACATGCAGTACTTGCAAGAATCATGTAGGACAGTAGTTTTCAAATCGCTGTCCTTGAACTGGAAACCTAAGTAACCATCATTGCTCATTAGAAATGCAAAGTTCTGAAGCTGGAGGGGATGGCTCAACCTTTGATATTATTTGCTGTTCATCCAGAGCATGATGTAAGTTGAGTACCTAGCACCAATATCAGACTGTACACAACTTCCTCTAACTCCAGCTCCAAGTTATCCAGCCCTTTCTTCTGGTCTTCCCAGGCACTTCCAAACATGTAGTATACACACACACCCAAAAAAGGAAATAAATAATAAGATTAAATTTTAAAGAAATTTAGAAGTCAAACCCATCAACCTCTATTTGAGATGTACGGTACCTGATCTGTGCAATCACTGTGACGTGTACGCTAATGTATGAGAAATACTGGTGGACAAACTGTACCTGACTTCCAAACCAGGGATTCAGAAGGATCAGGAGGGTAAATAAACATTGTAAAAATACAAGAACTGATTGAATTGTTTCAATAAAAATATTTATATCTTAGTTCATGTCCAAAAAAAATTGACAATAAAATATCTTACTAAGAATGTATATTTCCAAGCTGACTTGAAAATCTTTGAATTTTTAAAAGAGTTCCTTCAGATATGAGGTTATATTAGATAGCCATGCCACAGCAAGGTCCATGAGCATGTTCTTCAAATGGTCACAGAGTCTCTATTCAGCTTTGTAAACCTCATTCCAGAAAGTGAACTAAGGCAAACTGTAAGTGACATACAGGTAATAAAATATTGTTTAGATCTCAAACACCATCTTTTACAGAAACCTGTTCAATAAGCCACCTGTTGAAGAAGGGATGGGTATCTCAAGAAAGAGAAAGATTTAGCATCTGTTCAGGGATATTTGCAAAGAACATCATATTCAAAGTCTAGTCTATATGTAGGTTTTCATAGAGCACATAGTATCTATTCCATGTGCTTTACAGAGACATGGGATTGCAAGTGAAATATCTCAACCAGAGATAAAGAAAGTAGCAGGTTGTCAAGTTACTGGTACAATTGAATGAGTAGCAAGTGACTTCTTGAGAATATTTTGATAATATACTATCACTTGATTGTAAAGTATCTTCCACAGGTATAGCTCTTTGATACACAGACCTCAGATGCTGCTCCTTTCAGAGATCATAGAACCTTTAGGAGATGGAACCTGGCTTATAGAGATTAGTCACTGGTGGGGGGACTCTGAGAATCATAGTTTGTAGTCCCATTATACAAGCTGTAATACAAGCTCCTCCTGCCATGGACCAAGCCTCTTCAGTGGTCAAGCCTCCTCCTCTTCTAACATAGGAGCCAAAATGTACCTCTGATCCATTAAGTTATGTTTATTAGTGGTGAGAAAAGTAACTAATATTGAGTAATATTAAACAATCAGGTGAGAGCTATAGAGCTGGTAAGTAGTAAAGGACTTCAGAAAAAATATCTTTAAGTGGGGGAAACAGAATCACAGATCTTACAAAGAGCCTTAAAATTTTTATTTTATTTTATTGCTTGGGCCTGAAAAGGACAGAAGGCACCAGAAATCCTGGGAAATGGAGTAAAAGACAGTTGTGAGTGTGGGTACCAGGAATTGAACCTGGGTCTTCTGGAAGAGCAGCCAGTGCTCTAACTCCTTATCTCTCTCTCTCCAAACCTCTTACATATATTTTTTAAGACAAGAGGATGATGGATCCAAATGAATCAAAGCAAGGCTTCAAGAGATTAGAAAATACAAGTATATAGGAAGAAAGGGAAAGGAAGCTATAAATTCATAATGCAATGGAAACATAATTTATATGTGAAATTATAAAAGTAGAGTGGGAAGAGAGTAGTAAATCCTTCCACAATTTGAAATAAAGAGGCAATTAAACATTAGTTAAACACTTAAATGTGTATTATATAAAGACATCCAAGTATCAGGAAAGCTGAAAGTCTAAAACAAAAACCAAATAAAGATTTAATAATTATAAAACTAGTGGAAGTGATTCCACCATTTTATGCAAATCATTGTATTGATATGATTTATACTGAGTAAAATAAAATTTTAGCAAATTTGGAAAGGAGTAGGGACCAGTTTACCCTTTAGCCTAAAATAATGAAGGAGCAATAAAAATAAGAAGAAATTAGAATGTCCAAGTCATCACACAATAAAACCTCTTCAGAGGACAAAAATCAAATGAACTCTAAAACTGTTCCACCCTCCTGGTGGCAGTTTCAAAGACAAGGATTAGGTAAAGAAAACCCAACAGGTCTGACTGGACTCTCATAAGTGAGGAGACAGAGTTGAGGGGTCAGGTAACCACAAATCTAGGGCTTAGAAAGCATAGTATCAGTAACAGAGAGCTACAAATCCAAAGGACTCTGGAGAGCTCCAAATGATCGTACTTTAATATGAAGTTGAATAGTTTATGTTAACATATAAGAGGACATTAACCAGGGATAGGAAAAAGACAAGAATCCTAGAGGAACAGAAAGGAGCAGGGTATATACCCAAAGAATACTCAGTCACACCACAAGGACACTTGCTCTGTTATGTTCATAGCAGCATTATTAGTAATAGCCAAAAACTGGAAACAACCCAGATGCTCCTCAACCAAAGAATGGATGAAGAAAATGTGATACATTCACACAATGGAACATTATTCAGCTTAAAAAAAAAATGTCATCTTCCTTCCTGCTTGCCTCAAATAAAAAAAAAAAAAAAACAAAAAAAAAAACAAAAACAAATAAAAAACAGATGGCCTGATACAAAAATCCTTCCTCTTTCTGATTGCTCTTGGCTATTTTATTACAACTATGAAAAACTAACCCATACAGAATATTGGCAACACGAATTGGGTCATTGTACCTGATAATGTGGTATAGAAGCATTGAAAATGGTTGATAGCATCAATTTGGAGACATTTAGAGATGCAAGCCAAAGAAATCTGAAGTGGTATAAGTGGAGCCTGGTGGGAATTTTGTGGAAGTTCAAAAGACCAGAATGCTGATAAGAATACAATCTGATAGAGAAACTATGTGAGCTTCATCCAGGAACCCCATAGTGGCAGGACTATCCAATCTTTTTGAAGTTCATTTGCAGCCACTTTGTAAACTAGGATTCTTATTAAGGATTTATATAGGAACTAGTCATTTGCCTTGTTGAGTTTAGTTCCTACTTTGGTCCAGTGTCTGATTAGTATCATCGATTCCTTTTAGAATTGGAGTCTTTACCCACATCATGACATGATGGAATTATATAATGCACTTTTTTATATTTTCAAGGGATCACAACTAAGAGTCACCACAACTCTCAGAAGAAACTTGAGATTTTCACTCTCCTTAATTAATAATGTTATATCTATTAGCAATACAAGTGACTCTTGGAAGTAGACTAAATGCATGTTGTACCATAAGATGGACATGAGCATTTGGAACTTAGAGGTGGGTTACTACAATTTGTTTAGGAAGTATTCATCAGAAAGGCTCAGATGTTTAATATTTTATTCACAACTTTTGGCACTGTTAAAAAACTCTTGAAGCTGTTAACCTCATCTGTGGTGTTCATAGTTGAATCAACTGCTGGGCCAAGAGGAGGAAATGGGTCATTGATGGTATGTCTTTAAATGGTATACCTTGTCTCCAGACTCTTCCTTTTGGTTCTCTGATTACATGAGATAAGCATCCACCTCTACTATATGTTCCTGCAGCCCTTCAACTAGGAAAAAATATACAATGGAATCAGATGGCCTCTGAAAATATAAGCTGAAATGAATTACTATTATTTTAAGTTCATTTTCATAGGTATGTTCTCATAATGGTGGTAAACTAACATAAGGGAAAAGGAGAGTATTTCAAGAAATCAGTCAGGTACTTTCTATGAAAATGTAAACACAAGAAGCTCCATTAAGAAGAAATACCAAGAAAACATCAATGAATGTAGTAATCAAAATGTTTACTGCTAGTGATGAATACAGAAACCATAACCAGTAAGGGGTAGAAGACTTTACATGTAGAGAAGTCAGGATAAACATGGAATCATTTTTCTTATATGCCACAGAGTGAAGTGAAAGACAATGAAGTGGTCTTCAAAATACTGAGAGAGAAAGCTGTCAGTGTAGTCTCCCTTTCCATGAAGAGTTGTAACACCCGTGACTAATGATGTGGTGTGAACCACTCTTCCAAGGGAAAACAGGAAAACAGTGAAACTGAACACCAGACTCTGGAGTGTGAAGACAAGCAAGTCTCAGCAGGTTACTCATCAGATTTCAATCGAAGATGATTTCCAGAAAATCCACCCATCTTCAGTTGGGAAGAAATAGTGCTGCTGGGAAGCTTTCATGAACAAAAACAATAAAAGAGTCAGAAAGAACACTTCCATTATGAGTTATTTTCCCTTTCCAGCACAAAACATTTTCATAAAAAGTCAGTTTGCAAAGTAAGTGCATTGAGCATTTGCTGTGGTTGCAGAAGGAGAAAATTTTATGAGAAAAAAATACTTTCCAAGTCACAATAATGCAATGTTGACGTGATATCTGATCAAAATGCAAGCACTCCAGAGAAAATTGCCTCCCTGCCCAAGGTGAACATTTAGAAGAGAGGAAATATAAATTATATAATTAAACTCTCCAGTCAGACCATATTTTCAAACACACATGCCATTATGCCAAGTATTTCTAAAGAACATATAGTCATTGAAAAGTAATACAGTAGGCTAGCAACATGGCTCGATGGGTAAAATACTCAGCATGCAAAAATAAGATCCAGAGTCCAGATCCCTAGTACCCATGTAAGAAACTGGGGATGGTAGTACACAGCTGGAATCGCAGTTGGTGGCAGTGTTTGAGAAGGCTTTGGACTGGGGTGGACTTGGGGAGTTTATTCTCTTATCTACTTCCAGTTCTCTATGTCTCTGTTTCCCTATGTGTGGTTGGTTTCTATCTCTCATTATCCTGCTCTGGCCATCACGTCTGCCTGCTACCATGCTTCGTAGGGCATTATGGACTTTCCATCTTGAACCATAAACCAAAAATACACTCTTTTCTCACACAAATTGCTTTTGGTCAAGATATTTTATCCCAGCAACAAAAATAACTAACACAGAAATAATAAAATAAGCTCTGTATAATTAAAAAATTTATGTTCAGAACAAAATAACAATGATCAAAGTCCATAAGCATAGAAACAATTTGGTAAATAACCAGGGAAAAATGGGACAAGGCGATATGTATAGTCACAAAAGATTGAATACAAATGGCCCTGAAGCATATGACTGTGTAGCCTATTATACTACTAATAAAACAAGTTAAAATCAGGCATTTCATTATCTCCTATGTGGTAGAGAAAATATAAAAATATAACTGAATTATTTTGGTGACTTTAGGAAAAGTCTTTCAGATATGAGTGGAAAGGCACAGTGGTACAAATCCTGAAGATGATAAATTGGTTTTATCTAATAAAATGATAGATATGCTAATATGCTTGAGCTCCTAGGGCAGTGAAAATATCAATTCACAAATATGTAATGCATATATACAAGTTTCTTGAGACCTGTGAGCCATTAGAGCATTGAGTGTGATATTAATAAAGAACTGAGCCACCATTGACAATTGGCCTACATACCTCTATGCCAAATTTAAAAGTCCACTTATTCTATTGATAGAGCACAGAGGTGCCTGGAGTCTTAGAAAGAATTTGAGTCCCGAATTCTACTTCCAAACCTTAGACTTATTTGCCCCCATGTGAGGAAACAAGCATATTATATATTATTGGTTGCATCCATGTACTGGTGAACAATTAGATGACACATTTTTTTTTGCCCTTTAAAATGAGAGCAGGAGGGAGTCAAGAATATTAGCAGCAGACAGTTTTATCTTCCTGACCCTCCTCTTTCCATTCTTTCATTGCACCATTTACTGAATGATTTTGCCTCCTGTGTTATGATAGGAATAGCCCTTAGCCTGCATTTTCCTTCTGTCTTCAGTGGTATTCAGTCTTTCCTCTTCCACAGATGACATGGGGCTGCTGCTGCTGCTGAGGCCAAGTTGAGCTGCATTATTTGTTTTTAAAATTTTACTTGCATTGTGCTCACTTTGAGAAACTTCATATTATTAATAGTATAGCTAACATCAAGTGGGAACAGAGCACTGTTATTGCTTAGCATAAGAATGGCAGCATTAACAAGATAGAGGCAGGAACCAGGTTAGGGCCTATTGTTGTCTTTCCCCATCTTTCTCTCAGGATGAGTAATCAATCCTTGATTGCTAAGGTAATGGTCTATGACTTGTAAGTACTAGAAAAGTTACCATGGTAACTCTTTCTCAAGAACAATGGAGCTGCTTCTCTTCTGAAAAAACTTTCTTTCCTATAAATGTGGAGGAAGTTATTGCTTGCATTTTCATCTGAATATCCTTTTTCATTTGTGACTCTGGCTTTGAAATGTATAGTATATCAAACCCAATGAGTGCATTAAACAACAGATCTTTTGTGATTATGGCCATCATTGTAACAGAATAAAACTGCTTATTTTGATGAGCAGATATTAACATATTTCATAAGAATAGGTAGACTATTACATATTCTTTGTGTTTAGTTGTTCTTTACATATTTCAGAAGCAACTTAGCAAATGTTAAAAGATTGGTGAATAGATGGTATGATCCTGTAAGGGTTCCTACTTCATTCTTCTGGCTGCTTATGCAACCCACTATTTGTTATGGTAAAAGTTAAGATCTACATTTCTGGGTGACTTTTTTTAACATTCATATTATTTTACGAGCATAAGGAATGTGTATTTACTGTTCAGGGTGATCTAGGTCCTAGTTTCCTTTCTAATTCTATGTTCAAACATTCTGATCAAAAGCACATTAAGGAAGGAACGATTTGTTTGGCTTATATTTCCAGGTAACCATCACTCAGGGAAGACAAGGCAAGAACTTGAGGTAGGAACTGGAAGTAGACACTATGTTGATGGTTGACTTACTTGCACATTCATGCTTATGTAGTTTTCTTAGTCCAGCCAGGACCACCTGCTGAGAATGACGCTACCTACAGTAGTGGACCCAGATCTCCTGTGGAAGTCCACAGTGACTCCAACTCCTGGCTTGACTCCATCTCGACTTAAGGTCAGAAAGATCAAGCTTGTTTTTGCTCCTTAAGGGTGAATAACAAGATGATTGGTCAAAGGCGTGGTTATTAGATGTTTTGCTCCTCAAGGCCAAATAACAGGATGTTTAGCTAAAGGCATAGTTATTAGATGTTTTGAGAATTAAGGAACTGTTTATGCTTATTTGTTCCTTGAACCATGGAAAGAAAATCTTTTGCCCCCTTGCTTTGGGTATAAAAAGGCTATGTGAAATAAATTTGGGGATGTGGCAGTATTCACTGAGAGCTCTCCCAATTCTATTCTATGTCTCTGTCTTTTCTTTTATGTCTCTGTCTTTTCTTAATCCTCACTTCCCTATTCAGGTGCTATTTGACAGGTCAGCTGGTTCTGACAGTCTCCTGTTGAATAGCAAACAATACTAGCCCCCATTTCCCAGACATGTAAACAGGCCAATATGGTCTGGGAAAGCCCTCAAATTGAGATTCCTTTCTCAGGTTACTCTGAGAGGGTGACAGGGTTGCAGTCATCTTAGAGAAGTGTCAGACAGAGGACAGCAGGTTCTTGGACAAATTATTCTAAAAAAAAAAAATACCCACCAGAGGATGTGCTGTTCCTCCCCACCCCTAGACCTAGACAATTAGAGCCACACAAAAATGAGTTCCAGACGTTTCCTGCCATAACCTAAAGGATATGCTATTACATAACTGGCATAATAAACAAAGCACCAGACATGTCCTGTGCAATGTGTTCTGCTATTATAGATTGTATACCATAGTTGTCAGAGGGATGCAGATATATATGGGATGTCTAACTACCAGAGGAAATGGGTCTGATGATGATATTGCTACAATGACATAAACTTCTGGAGAATATGGCAGCTGCAACTCTCCAATCACTTCAAACCAAGTGTCTTTGACCTGAAGTAAGCACCAGTCTTGAGCTTGTCACTATATAGTTGGAATTATCGCAGTACTAACCATTATGAAAATGCTGCTTGATTGCTACTCAAGATCTCTCCTGCTCTGCTCCTGCATCAGACAGACAGAGAGGCCTGAGTTAACTCAAAACAAAAAAAAAGACTCTTTGTTCTTACTTTGGATGTGGTCTCTTGCTGGTCTTTGGGGGACTCTGAGTATAACACTCTAGACTGTGTCATTGTGACGAAACTAACTGTAACACCTAGTCACATAAAATGGGTCCCTTGTTTATTAAAAAGTTGAATTTGTTAACAGCTTTACAGTTGTACATAATGACTATCGACCACTCTCATCCACATATCTCTATGCACCCTGTCCAGCCTCCTTTTCCCTGCAAATCTTTCTTATATTCATGTTTATTTATGATCCATTGGGTTAAACAGTGTTGTTTGAAACCATCTGTTGGAGCTAGGTGCAGTGGGTATAGAACTGAAAACAATCAATCTCCTTTCTCAGGATATATTAATAGCCAACAATTCAGCAGTAGAAGGTAGTGTCCCATAGTCCTGTCACCTACCCATGACAGATTGTTAACAGGTCCAGCTTTGTTGTGCCAAGTACAGGTAATGTTGGTTGTGAGTAATCTCTGTATTGAGTCTTTATTATCAGAAATGAGAGAATGATGCAGCCCACCTGTACCAGGAGTCTGAAAAGTCCCATCTCCCTTAGGAATTTTTACTCAGGTATTATTGCTAGATCCTTGCTTATGCCACAGAAAAGAAATATAAAATAAGCCAGACTGAAACAATGCCATTGAGTTTATTAGAGACATAAAGGCAGAGAATCATATAGGAAAAATATGGAACCCTGAAAAGAAAGAAAAGAGAAAGGTTTATAGAAAGAGGTTGACATGAAATTACCCTTCAGAATAAGCTTTACTAGGGGTGACAGCCTAATGACCATGGCCAGGAATGATAATGACTGAAATGGAGTATATTAGAAGTGATATCATGTATGACATGAAGAGGTACATAAAGGGAGTAATAGCTCCTCTGTTTCCAAAGAACAAAGGTGTGTGTGTGTGTGTGTGTGTGTGTGTGTGTGTGTGTGTGTGTGTGTGTGTGTGTGTTCTGACTGTTGCCAGTTTTCAGAGGGTGTGGATGCTGCACTCCACATCACATGATCTGGCCTGAACTAGCGTATAAGCCAAGAGAAACAGATACAGAGCCCAGATAGGACCATAAATGTGCCTCACCTGCGCAAAGGAGGAATCCAAGGCCAAAGCATAGTATGCTGTCTAATCATCTTTCATTCCCAGCTAGAGAGCTGCAGGGTCTCTGTGTGTGGCCTGATTTCTAGGAAACACAAACAGGTAGTTAAAGAGTCTGTGAGTACATAATTCTAAAACATGGATATGGGTGTCTCAAAAGAGCTACTTTTAGGTGTGTTTATAATGACTATCTATCTATATTTTTATGGCTGATAAGTTACAATGCTCACAGAATCTAATAAATAAAAAGATGTAAAGATTAAGCAAAGTTTAAATTTTAAGCAGTTTTAAAAATAAGTTAAAATGTATGAGCTGATTACTTATTTCTTATAAAGAGTTTTTCTGTAAATTACATTGTAAGGTGGTTTGGGAGTTGCAAAGACAAGAGAGGAACACTGATACATTAAACTCAAGATTACAAACATTCTGGTCATAAATAAGCATAGTTTGTGTTTAACATCTTCAAGGTGACTTTAGGAAGGTAAGTGCTAACCCGTGGGCAGTTTTAGGCTTTATCAATTGTCCTAAAGTTTCTCAAGTCTTGGTTAATGGGAAAGACAATATCTCTGAGGATGAGAACCTTGTTCTAGTTCCTCAACTTTCCTTATGTCAATTTATCCTTCCTGACTTGTTGTTAGTCGAATTGATCTGATAATGGTATTCACACCTTATTAAGTGTTTACATCTTCAGTAGATTTAGCCACAGGGAACAATGCACAAGAAAAGATTTTTTATTCCAGCCAGAGAAGCAGATCGATGCCTTGCTCAGCCATCATCAGAGAAGCTTCCTCCTGCAGTAGATGGGAACTAAAACAGAGGCCCACAGTCAGATGTTATTTAGAGTGAGAAACCTTGGGACACGCAGCCCTAAATGTCTCCATCAAATGTCCTAAATGTCATGTGTTTTGTCCCCCCATCCCATAGAACCTGGAGGAAAAGGAAGCAGAAAGATTGTAAGAGACAGAGGCGATGGAAAACACCAAGAAAACAAAGCTCTATAGCCCTATACCTCAACACGGTCACTGCAGAGAGCTGGCTGCTATAGAGCTGTAAATGAGACAAGGGAATTGGATTTAGAGGAATGGAGAGAGCAGTTGTTACTCCTGAGATTTTTGAAAAAAATCTCAGTTCTACAATTTTGAGCCAAATTTGAAACAAGCATCAATTAATTAAATACTGGCCAGGATGGATTCTGGTCAGGACCACTCTTTGGAATTCTGTGCTGTGTGGACAAAACCATATGGCCACCATATTTCCCATGAACTACACCATTTTTTCTAAGAACTACAACTCCCAGCATCCCAGGAAGTTACCTTGTCCTTGGGCAAGTGGGTTAACAGATGAACTTTGGTTCTTACAGGATCAAGATCTGCAACTTGGCAGGAGTGCCCTGTGGATTCACAGGGAATGACGATTGAAGTTAGGGGTTGTGACAAAGCAATGAGTTGGGGGAAGGAGGTTTATAGAGGGAGATCTGTGAAGCACTGGAGATGGAGGAAGAGAAGGTGGAAGGTTGCAGCAGGTGATCTGCTGCAGAGCTGGAGATGACAATGGGGCATAGGATTCTAAGGACAGAAGGGGTAGGTGAAGATCTGCAGAAGCCAGCTTCCCTGGCTGGAATGCAACATTTATATTTTTAAATAGTGTGAAATAAAACTAGCTCTCCTCAAAGTAAAAATGAATTAGACTAAATCTGAGCAAGATTTTTCTCTTCCTGCCTTAGTTTCCTGTGCTCCTACAAAAAAATCACCAGCTAATGGGAGTGCTCTGACACCTTAGTTATTGTTTACATTTGGCATGTTCAAAAGGCATCCCTGTAGCAATATCTGTTGGCCTGTTTGACTGGGTTCTGACTGGCCTCTGATTCACCCCCTTGTAGGTGCCTCTCATGAAGACCATGGAGAGTACATCAGCCACATCTACTCAAAATACTATTCCCACTCAAAACCTTTGAGTTAATCCCATCTATAAGGTCTATTTTGCCATGAAAAATAATGTATTCTTTTTTTTTTTTTTTTAGGAATCAGTAGGTCTATATGTGTACACACATGCACACACACACACACACACACACATGCACACACCCAGGACACATTTTCAACACTTGTTTGAGAGGAGATAAAGTAGAAGGATATAAGAAAGAATCTACTATACTAAAATACAAGAGAATAAGAATAAAATATAAAATTGAGCAAAAGCTGAAGAAGAAAAAAAATGACTTAACACCTTTGTGTAAACACAGTGAATAAAAGGAAATGAAATAAACAAAAGCTTCAGTTTGAAACTGAACATTAACTAGAGGGCAGAAGGACAGCTACACAGTAGTGTTTCATTCTGCAAAATCCAGGCAGCTCGACTCAGAGAAAGAGAACTCCAAAGCAAGATGACAGCTCAGTGCATATAAATAAAATACAGAGTTTAGAGTTATGAAAATGGAAATGCTAACCATGTTAGTACAGAATAAACAAATCAGAAACAGAATAAAGCTTACAACTAGGTAATTGGTATAAAAAAGCAGCTCAAATGTGGCAAAGATATAATAAGTTAAAAATGATAATTTTTTAAAAGGCCAAATGATGTAACAAAGAAATTACTGTTCTGAAGTGAAGAGGTTAACAACAAGCCTGACTAGACCTAGTAAAAGCCGCCATGGAAGGATTGACAAAGTGAAAGGGGACACAGTTATTTAAGAGGAACAGAGAGAGGACATCACATTTACAGACATCACAATCCTCAGCTACTGTCTTGATTTTGAAAGATGATCCAAAATTCTTCAGGTGCACAAGAGAAATAGCATGTCATTTACACATGCTAAAGACTAAGCTGGGCTTGTGTTTATACAAGGCATCATTTATTGATGAAAACTTACAGAATCGTATCCATAGGTGCGAAATGTAAGGTGTCATTCTGGAATCTTATTTGTACCCAAGTTCCTATTTAAGGGTAACAACTGGCAGACGGTTTTAAATGTGTCATATAATTTTGGTCGTACAACTTTCCATAAGTATGGAAATCCATGTTACCAATGCCTTCCTGATAAAAGTCAATTAACTGTGTACTGCAGTTACCTCAGCAGTGAGTGGGAACATCCTATGACAAGGTCAATGAATCTTCAGTGTCAGAAGACAGCTGACAACTGAGACCAAATGTCTGGGGTAAAATCATGATGAGGTGAGGAGTGGCTGATCGGATTCTACCATTTCCTAGGAATAAAATTCTGCTTGCAGAGCCTTTAAGCATAGCCCAGGAGTAGGAGCCCTGCCCTTCTTCCATCTAGCCCTCTCACTAGGAACTGTACGGTGTCTGGCTTCTCTTTCTCACCATGACTCTTACTTTTGTACTTCCGCTCCTACTCTTTGGCACATCCTGTAATCATACTTAACTGCCGGGACTCAGTTATTCTTGCATTTAATACCATGTGTTATTGATTATATAACTTAAAGTTTTCTAGGTCAGAGATTTTTGAAATACACATCTTTTTCTTTTTAAATTGGGTCTAGCATGGTAATAGATACCAAGTGTTCTCTTTGAAACAAAAGGGCCATACATGGATAATTTAAAAACTAACAGAATTCTCCATAATACAGTAGCTGTGAACTTTTATTTCACAATACACCCTAAATACTAGTTTCAGTCAAATGAGAAATTAGTTTCAAAAGTATTTAATGGCACACACTTGTAATCTCAAAAGTTAAGGAATGAAAGTAAGATGATAACTGAGCCTACTAAGAAACTGGTCAACAAAATAGATCTCTGCCTCAAAATAATAAATAAATAAATAGATAGATAGATAGATAGATAGATAGATAGATAGATAGATAGATAAATGAATAATACATTCTTATGGTAAAAGAAAAGAGGAGGAATGCTAAAATACCAAATTAAACAAGTAAGTATGGAAATTGAGGTTAGGGAGAAGAGCAAATTTTAATTTATTTCATTATATTTTCCTAAGTGTACAAAATAATGTTTTATGGCATTTTTGTACATGTGTATCATTGCACTTTGCTCATATCTATGCTTCATGACCCTCCCTCGTCCTTCCTCCTACATGTCCTCTTCTACGTCTGTTTGCTTTTAATGCCATGGTTAAATACTAGAACTAAAAGCAACTTGGGAGAAACAGGTTTGTTGGCTCATGTGTCTTGTTCGCCATCCATCACTGCGGGAAGTCAGGCAGGAACTTGAGGCAGGAACCAGGAGGCAAGAACTGAAGCAGAGGCTATGGAGGCATGCTGGCTTGCTCTCATGGCTTGCTCAGCCTGCTCTCTTATACCACCCAGAACAACCTGCTCATGGTAGTCCAGGTTGCATCAACCACTGTCATCTAGGCGATCCCAATGAATCATTTACCAAGAAAACCCCTCCACAGACTTACCTACAGGCAATATAAAGGAGACATTGTCTAAATTGAGGCTCTTCTTCCCAGAAGACCCTTGCTTATGCCAAACTGACAAAAAAGCTTGCCAGGATCTCTCTCTCTCTTGCTCTCGCTCTCGCTCTCACTCTCGCTCTCGCTCTCTCTCTCCTTCTCTCTCTCTCCCTCTCTCTCTCTCTGCCTTTCTCTGTCCAGATTCTAAATGTGATTAAACATAGGATATTTATATATTTAAATCTCACTTATTTATCTTATTCCAATGTTCAAACCATTTTCACTCCAGTAATATAATTGCATCCCTCACAGCTGAACAAACTCCATTATGCACACACACACACACACACACACACATACACACACACACACACACACATGCATATATGTGTATCACTGAAAGTGCAAGTTTTAAAACTTTTTATGAAGTAGAAATTGCTCCAGAAAGTAGGAGATACAGGGAAAATGCATAAAATATATATTAGCTCTTCATCCTTAATGTCAGGATTTAATTGTTATTACTTAAAAATGAAACTCAAAATTATACTAATCTCAATATAATCAATCTTTATTCTCAATGACAGCATTTCAAGTACTAATGAACTTGCCTTTGTGAAGTGCTTAAAGATCAACAGCACTGTTAGATTAATCCCAATTTCATCTTTGCTGAATAATTAGGTCTTACTATATTTTATTAGTTAAATGATTATAGTATTATTTCACTTCTCCAAAATAACTGTTTCTTTCTCCATAATACATTCTTTGTCTGTACATGTGTGTTTACACCTTTATGAAAGTCTAACTGACATGCATAAAAACTATTTTATGTATTATTATAATTCTTATTATTTGATTAATGTGCCTTAGACAGCCATTTATTCTTCAGTTTTCTTGTAGGTACAGGCATGGATATTCATTTAACTTTGAAAATGATTATATTTGAGTAGTAAACTTTGGAACTTTTTTTTATACTTACCATTTTTTAGATCTTTAAATTTTAACTTTAACACTCCTAATTTATGTAAGAAATCCAATTAATATTAAGTGTAAAATAAAATGATATAATTTGCCCCAAATATTTTGAAACTGTTGTTTAATTAGTACAGTATATCTTTTTTTTTTTTTTTTGGTTTTTCGAGACAAGGTTTCTCTGTGTAGCTTTGCGCCTTTCCTGGAGCTCACTTGGTAGCCCAGGCTGGCCTCGAACTCACAGAGATCTGCCTGCCTCTGCCTCCCGAGTGCTGGGATTAAAGGCGTGCGCCACCAACGACCGGCGAGTATTTCTTAAGTACTTCTTTTCTGAGGTACCTTTGTTTAAGGGTAAGCTATCACGTCTCACAAAGTTTCTGATTTATTAAGGGGATCATTTCCACAAATGCTTTTATGTTGCTTTCTTATTAACCAATGGTGGAATAATTAATTTATAATTATGTGAATATCAACAAACACACAGAAACTCATTCAATATTTTTGCTGACACAATATTGCATGTACTACATAAAATTGTGATATGTTGGTGTACATAATTCTACAACTCAGGACTATTTGCTAGAGTATTCTTTTTTGTTTGTTTTTTGGTTTTGTTTTTGTTTGTTTCTAGAGAGGGTTTCTCTGTGTAGTTTTGGTGCCTGTCCTGGATCTCGCTCTGTAAACCAGGCTGGCCTTAAACTTACAGAGATCTGCCTGGCTCTGCCTCCCCAGTGCTGGGATTAAAGGCGTGCACCACTGCCGCCCGGCTTCCTAGAGTATTCTATCATGAAGACATTATTACAGGCCTAGATAACTAACTCTCATGGTAGAGAGAAGCATTTTTATTGCAGAATAAAAATAACATGTAAGTTAATTTTTTTGCTGAAAACAACATTTTAAATAGTATTAAAGAGAGATTGACTATGTTTAATGGAAACAGCACATGACAAAATACGTTCTAAATACCCAGCTCTAGTCATGTGATTAAAATTGTGCTGAGTCAATGACATGTTAACTTTTCCTGAGTTCTTTAAAAAAATGAAAAAAATCATGAAGAAATAAGATGTCTAATATTATGTAAATCCTAGTATGAACTACCATTTATAAAACAATATTTTATTGATTGTTTGAAATTTTCATACGTTTATATAATGTATATTACTAATTCTACCCAATGCCTACGGCCACATACATATCAATTCTCCTAACATTGTGTCCTTCAATTTTTGTTGTTATTGCTGATAACCCTCTTAGTCAATTTACTACAAATTTACTACTTAATCAATTTCCAAGCCCATATGTGCTAGGAAGTGGAGCCATCCACCGAAGTATGGGCAACATACTAGCAGTCCTCAAAGGAGAGTAACTCTCTAAATTAGTATATAGGCTAGTACAAGAAACAATAGTTAAAATGGAAAAAAAGGAGAGAAAGAAAGGAAGGAAGGAAGGAAGGAAGGAAGGAAGGAAGGAAGGAAGGAAG
>CABHPR010144369.1:0-16362 GCA_902168415.1 Peromyscus melanophrys | reverse complement strand
TCTCTCTCTCTCTCTCTCTCTCTCTCTCTCTCTCTCTCTCTCTCTCTGTATCAGGATGTAGCTCTCAGGCACAGCTCCGTAGACTCCTACCTCCATGTTCCCTACAATGATGTTAATGCACTAAGCTTCAGAAACTATAAGCAAGCCCCCAATTAAACGTTTTCTTTCATAAGAGTCTACTTTGGCCATTGTATCTCTTCACAGCAATATGAACAATGACTAAGACCACTCCAAAGGATTAAAAAATATCAAGAAAGAAACAAAGAGAAATTAGGAACACAGAAACCATGACACTTTAGAGACAAACAGAAATCAAGAGCATGTGCTCCAAATAACAAAGATTATTTTTCTCCACACGTGCTTTTAAGATCTGTACAGACATACAACATCATAGAATACATTTCTTGAAAAAGGGAGAGAGATATTGGAATGGGAATTATGAACTACCAAGCAGTTCAGTAAAATAATACTTTCACCAAGCCACAAACTGACCTTGTGATAAACTTTATTTCCCACACTAAAAGTCAAAGACAGGGGGCAATCCATTTTTTTTCTTTATATTTACTATAATGAATTAAATGAGTTCTAATCATGGTCTGAATATCTCTCGCTCATGCAATCCCTCCTCTATCTCGCCGAATGGACTCCCAGAGCTCCACCTGGGGCTCAGCCGTGGATCTCTGCATCCTCTTCCATCAGACACTGGATGAGAGTTCTATCATGACAGCCAGGGTTTTGGGCCATGGGAACACCAGAGCAGGTCAACTCAGGCACTCTCTTGACTATTGCCAGTAGTCTACACCTTGGAGGAGTTGGGAATGGGGGGTGGATGGGGAGGAGGGCTGGAGAGTGGGAGGAGGGAGGACAGGGGAATCAGTGGCTGATATGTGAAATTAAATTAATTATAAAATAAAAATAAAAAATGAATTCTAATTTTTTAAAAGGAAATATACCATTTCTAGATTTTAAAGAAAAATAAAACTACAACATTCTTGCTTTTTTGTTGTTTTTCTTTTGTTTCATGTTGAAGCAAGGTCTTGATATGTAGCCCTGAAACTCTAAATCCTCTTTCTTCTGAGCTTCAGTGTGTTATGATTTCAGGCTTGTCTCACCAAGTCATGTCCTTTTATGATATTTTCAATCAACTCCTATCTTTCTTTCCCATGTATTTAAACACAACATGAAAAGGCCCAATCAATTTTCTTATGTTTTTGAGTTTATGATATTCCCTCTAATCTACTCCAAAGAACAGTTATCTTTTATAATCATTTGTCCTCAAGTTTAGTAAACAGTTATCTTTTATAAGCAGTTTTCCTCATCAACCCCATAACCCAATTTTTAAGAATCTAGAGGCATATGACAGCTTGTACTCAGACTGGTAGCTTTTGTAACTTCAAGGATGCTAGACCAAAACAAAATCTCCAAGCCAGGCTGGGCAAATTGCCACATCCCAAGCAGTGTATTATTAACTCTTAATGGTTAGAGTGCCCAAGAAAAATCTTCAGGCCAGAGCTGTTGCAATTATTATTCAAATTCTGGCATAATAAAATGTTTACATTCTGTATCTTTATAGAATTTGTTTATATATCTAATCCCAGCATTATTTAGCTCCTTGGTCATATGACACCACAGGGGCCCTGTATGAGTTAACTTTTAGGAAAAGGAAGTTCTGATGCCTCATTCTTATATCATATTTCTACATCGTTCTTTGTCTATCAATATAAGTCCCTGTGTAGGGAAGAGGTAACTTCAGCTAATGGAACTTCATTGCTGAATATGCCACATAATCACCTGAGTGTATAGCAGGAAAGAGGCTTGTAATCTGATATGTGGCCAACTCCTCTAGCTCACTGAATTTTGTTGACATTTTTAAGTTTACTTTGTTTTGACTTTTCCTGTTCCTGAGTAAGTACAGGGGCAAATGTTTTAAGAATATCTCATAGCCTCATAAAGAGACCTCTGACTTCTTAATGTGTGTCACAACCTCCAAAGTGTAAGAAAGACCTTCCAGTAGATAAGGATATCTCCCTAAAAGCAGAAGGGGTAGTATGTTCAGGACTTTCCTGGAGAAGCTTAGAAGAAGTACTCCTTGAAGAAGGCACAGATTATTCATAAGAAATTTTCTATCATTTCAATATCCTCAAATTGTACAAATATTAAAAGTCCCCCAGGTATGCAATAGGTGGGGATCAAAATCAAAAGTGGCACAGTGGCCATCATATGGCTTAGCTATACTGGATCTTTGTCAAGCAGCTGTGCTGGCTTTATGAGTTTTCCTTTTCCCATCAGTTAGGGCTGTGCCAGACTGTGTGGCTGTGAGATTGAATCAGGATAGGTCAATAATTCTATCATGCATCTTAAGTAAAAGGATATAGACTCAAATTCTTGCAGTGCAAACCACTTAAGAATCAATAAAGACTTTTACTTAAAGAAAAATGATTTCAGTTGCCTAGTCAGAGAATTCTTCATCAGAAAGTTAGAAATTGATCTTTAAAAAAATGTTTGCCTTTCTTAGTAGAGAAGAGCACTTTATGCAATTTTGGAGGACCTAAGTTCAGTTTCCAGAACTATATCTCATAGCTCACAACCACATGTAACTCAAGGTTTAGAACATCTGATATCCTCCTCTGGCCTGCACTGGCACATATGCCATGCACATTCAGATGTTTAAACATTCATATAAGTAAAAAAGAAAGTCAATCTTTTAAAAGTTATTTCATATTTATCTAAAATTATATACAATACAAATAAGCTATATATATATATAGAGAGAGAGAGACATGTACACACATACATATGTATATATATTTAAATGAAGTTATACTTAAGCTGACAGTGCTCCCCACAACAACAAAATCCTCAATAGCATTCATAAGAAATCATAATTCAAATTGTTGGCCAGGGTATTCCAAATGACCGCCAAAACAATATAGCCTATTGATGTTGCCTGCAGTTGCCTCCCAGAAGTTGAAGATATGTCCCTATTGCTGAAGAAACCACATACTTCAGATACAAGAATCAGAAGCTTTGGTCTTTATCTAGCTTGAAAGTCTCCTTCCTGTGGTCTACTTTTCATTGCATTAAAAGATACTGTGCAAGCTGACATGGGAGAGAAGCAATCGATAGTTTTATCTATCTATAACACCTATGAGTGACAACAATAACCAGCTTGGTAAGAAATCCTTAAAGCTGCAACTGTGACATTCATATCTTGGTGATGACCAACAGCTTAAGTCTACTTGAACTTAAGGACTATTCAACAGGAGAGAAATTATGCCTGATATTAGAAACTTAGCTAAATATTTAGGGCTAGTGAGGTCACAGATCTTAGAAAGGGACATACTACTGCCACCTTACTAGATCAGCATAATTCCCAACTACATTTTAAAAATTTGTCCTTAGACTGGCAGATAAATGTAGCTCTCAGCCCTCATCAAAGCAGATTCTCATTGCAGCAGACAGACTGTTGCAGACAACCACAACTAGTCATAATGCAGAAATCAACAGATGGTGGGAAACAAGCCCCAATATGTACATGAGCAACTCAATTCCTGCACCCAGGGCTCAAGGACCATCACAGAATTGGGAGTGAGAATAAGAGGAAGAGGACCAGGAAAGTGGATTTGAGATTGTGTGTCCTAGAAATGATAGGGAAATTGCACCTGTGATAGCTCAACAATATGGCTACCTAAATAAGACCACAGTATCTATAGATACACTAATTTGAGAAGAGGACTTCCCGCAGGGTCCACCTCTTGACAAAGAACTACAGGAAATTAATGACTTCTGAGAGAGGGAGAATTAGTCTCTCCTAAAGATAAGCCTTTCAATAGGCTATCTAATACTGAGTGATCAGCCCTGGAATCACACACACACAAGATATATTAAACAGACTCAGCCAAATGTATTTACTATTTATGCATGTGCAAGTGTATGTGTGTGTGTGTGTGTGTGTGTATGTGTGTGTGTGTGTGTGTGTAGTAATAATAATGAAAGGAAAAGAGGCTGTCAATTTTAGAGGGAATGAGGGAGTAATATGGGAGGAGATGAATGGAGAAAATATGGGAGAGCTTAGAGAAAGGAAAGGGAAGAGGGAAATAATGTATTTTTTATTTATTAGAAATAAATTTATTTGTTTATATAATTATATGATATATGATATGATAAATATATATGATAAATACTTATATATTATAAATTTATTACATCTGTTATTAAAATAAGTTAATTGCCTTATTTGTTTTTATAGAGCGTATATTCCTGTCATTATCTTTATACTTTCTACAAGGTTTTAAGGTTATCTATGTCAGGAGGGGATAAAAGTAAGAGCTTATAATATGTTCCAATACAAAAGCTTTATGACCTGGAAACATTGGTCATGGCAATGCAATCACCCAGGGTTTAGTGGTTAAACTGAGCGTGCATTGCTATCATACACACAAAACACTGAATCCATGCTGTTTGCTTCTTTTCTCTGAGTCACGTCAAGTGACCCATCCTCAAACTTCTCAAGTTATCTGGAACACACACACACACACACACACACACACACACACACACACACACACAAATCGTTCTAGAGGTGTCAGGTCAATTTATCACTTCATTATCCACTCCATGAGAGTTACTGCTTATTATTTGATCTTCAATGTTACTTTAAAATATGTGCAATGCAGAATCTATTGAAGTTCTAACACAAAAAAACAAAGGAGTAATCTCTATGGGAGATGCATATTTAAATACAGCAAAGAGACGGGATCGCCTGATCTGATGAGTGGATTTTGTAACAGTGCTCTCTAAGTACACTGGGATGTGGTTCAACCTTAAAACAGAGGGGATTCTGACTCATGCTACCGTGTATGAACCTCAATGAGGTGGTTAGGAGGCATTTGCCTTGTTTGGACTACAACTACTGAAATGAACTACCAAGGCTGAAACAGACTGCATTTGACCTGTCTGTACTTATCTATTCTAATATTAAATATAGCAACTAAGTGATGGAGGTATAACCAGTAATCACAAAACAAGAACCATATGACAACTGAGCTAAAACCAGATAAACTCAAACTAGATTTTGAGGAAATTAGGATATACATGCATCTATGTGAACATACACATCTCAATGATTTGTCATTAAAGCTTTTGTAAGAGTTGTAAGTGAAGCTTGAATTACTGTGAGCATGAACTCTATGCTTCTTAAAGAAAAATCATAAAATATGGAATCTTAGAAATACAATAAATAAACTAGGAAATGTGGAGCATACCTGTAATCTCAGCTTCTGGAAGTCTGATGGAGAGTACTGAGGTCAGGTTAAGAGTAGTTTGGGCTATATAGTGAGGTCCTATCTCAAATCCAACAAATAAACTAAAACAAGACATCCAATGAATATATATTGTTAGATTTGTTATTAGGGTAATAATAACTAGCAGATGGCTCAGATAGTAACAGCTTCAGCAAATGTTTCTTAATTTACCATACCATTATATCTAAAATGTGTATATCATAAATATCATATATGTATATATATACATGCACCATATATTCACACATATTATATATATAATAGCATATACTATATGTACCATATATGTGTATGTATGTATGTGTACATAGCATAAAAATAGAATAAAATTCAGAAAAGAAAATAAGAACAGGAGTTTTATTTCAGGAGTCATTTGAATACAAATGTGAAATATGAAATACAAGAACAAAGTCTGACTAAAGCCCTGTTATTAAATTCAGAAGGTCAAGACATTTCTCATATGTTGAGGTATTACTGAGGAAGTCAAAGGATCTCAGGTAACCTATGAAACATAGACAGAGAAATGTTACTGGACAACATACTACATTTATATTTAGTTATTTGGTACTTAAAATCTCAAGTATTCTCACTAAAATGTAATTGATATTATATAATATCACTGCAGTATTTCATCTCAGAAGCTAAAATTGCCTTAGAGACATAAAATTACTTTAGAGTAACACATTTTCTCAAATATACCATCAGGCAAGAAATCAATGCAGAATTGTGAGAACTAAGAAGGATTGGAGGGCAATCACAGGGTCATGGAATTCATGGAGGCACCTGTCCTTGAGAACAAATGCATGTCTCCATGATCTGTGAATCTGAGGCATGTCACACTAGTGCTGGCCATGACAGAGAGGTGTGGTGATAAAAGCTATTTCCATATGAAGTTAAAGTAAAAAAAAAAAAAAGGTGGGGGGTCAAAATACAAAACAAATCACGTCACCCTCTTTAAATCAGTATATTTATATTGGTAGACAATTTTGAAATTTCTGTGCTACCTTTCAATTGATGGTAACATGGTTTCTGGTCATGTGGGTGAGCTGACTTGAGTTGCCTGCTCTACATATTTTTGCATGGCTGGGCCAGTGACTTAGAAAGGTTAGCACTAAGTACAATGAACGTTAAGTCGGAGCACAAACTAATCTAATCTTATTAACCTCGTTATAGAATAAAACTCTCTTTAACCCTATCCAGAGCCCCAGCACAGGCCACAGGATTGTAGTGTTTATATGCCCATGTGGATTCAACCATATGAGTTTCTATGGTTGTGGTAGGATGCAGAAGAAAACTCACTTTCAAATAACAAAGCTCAGGATGAAACAAAGTTCTAATGGTGAAACTGATAATACATGCATCTTGGGTAAACTTTTGTAAAATCTCTTAAATCCTCTGAAAATCACTCTTCATTTCTGTTTGATGATATGAGCAATTAGACTCAGTGGTTAATTTTAAATTGAAAAATTCTTTGATCTCTTGTCTATTCCTGCTGCTTTGAGTCATGTGATAGATTAACCTACTTTTTTCAATCTCTTAGTGGGGGAAAAACACTGTCTGACCTACAATTACAGAGATACAACTGTGTGTCAAGTTCTTGCATGACTTCCAGGGACTAGACCTGACTGGGGTGATAAGGGAATGAAAAAAGGACAGAGGAAAAGACACAGAAAAGCTAGGATAAGCTGGGATTCAGTTGACTGGGTTCTCTGATGGAGACGCCTCAGCATTCAGGCTGGTAGGTGTTTTTATTATAGAACTGAACAGAGAGGCAAGGTTGTTACACACAGCTGAATGCAAAGGCAGGGTTATTATGTACAGATAAATAAGGAGGCAGGGTTTATGGTATATATCTGAACACTGAGGTAGGGTTCATAGTATACAGCTGGATCTGGAGATTTAACTAATCTTTGCAGGAGCAATCACTGTAGGGAGCAGTCTTCAGATTGTAAACAGAGATAATGGAGAAAGCTATGGTAGACATTTCCTGCAGACACTATCCAGATCTGCTCACTGACCAGAGGAAGGCTATGCCATCCCTCTGAGCCTCACCCCCAGGACCAGTGGAAAGCTTTATCATTTTTCCCATGGGTCTGAGATTATGGTCCTTGTCATGTCCAGTTCCTGTCAACAACATACATTCACTTTCCACTTAACACACGCAGGACTTCCTCTACTCCCTAAACTGTAGATTAGCAATATGATCTCCAAACATGGGCCTGTGCTAATAGATCACAACTTCTACATAACTTTCTGCTGTTGGAGGAAAATCATTTCATGTATGTTTCATACTGCATCAGTCTTCAGAAAGGCAAACTGTGGGCATTCTAAGGATTGTCTTAATGCTCTGTTCATCCTTTGTTCTGTGTTGGGATTACTAACTAAAAGGCAGTTTGCATTTGCATTGATTTTTAAACCACAGCATACCACTTTCAGACTTGCCATTGACAAGATTCAAGTGGCCATGAACTGGAATAAATAGTAAAGAAATTTCTGTTTGTAAAGATAAGTGTCTCTCTTTCAGGACCCTTTGTTTTTTCCTTAACATATATCTCCTTTAAAAAAAATTGTATGGTTTTAGAGCATCTAACCTCTGCTCCTACAGCCACAGAAAATTCCTCTTAAACAGAGACACTGTCCTATCTAACCCCAAACAACTAGTAAGTCAACTTTCCACATTAGGCTAAGTGGATTTTGCGACTCTAGCTGAGTCACTGATCTATTAAGAAGCATTCATTATCACCATTCAAACCATGTGACCTCATGCAGAAATCACCAAAAGCTCCTTGGACTTCCTCAGTGTTAAATTTCGAGGAATTTTTACGAGTTTAAGAAGTTCTGGTGTGCTACTGCAATGTAAGTTGAGCATAGGTGAGGATAATGTGCCATGCATTTTGAAAGGCTGAAAGGAAGGGATTTGAATATTTTCATAATGGAGAAAGAATTGCTTGAAGACAGATTGAACATCCGTGCCTGATTTAAGCATCACACACTACATACATGTTCTGTGGTACTCAAGGAAAATGTACAACTCTTTGTATATGGACTGGACTGAATCACCAACCCTTGCTGCAAAATTTAAGTCAGTGTTTGTCTGAAAGCTTGATAATTATGATAAGTTGAATAATTTCAGGACCAAAACTTCTGCAAACTATTCATGGAAAATACAATTCAAAGTCAAGACAAAATCAGTACATGGAACCATATTAGACCATGAGCCAAAATAAAATAATATTGATCCTATTCTGAATTAACTTTCACTTTTGATGTCCCCTTAAACTTCGGCCCCAGATATATCACTCATCTCATCCTACTCCTGGCTCTGTTTTCGGCCCAGTTAACTGAACTGGTGAATAAAAGGAAACTTCTACTTATAAACAGTTGAATTTAAGAGAGTAAGAGACTCCAGCCATTGAGAAGCCAAGAGCAGCTATTGCTGATGTTGACAGTGTGGACCCAAGAGAACAACTGCTCCCTCTTTCTCTTCGCTCCTTTCTTTGCATTTCCTGGGCATTGTTTTCCTCAACATGAAATGTGGTCTCTCTCTTAGACCTGAGTAGTTGATCTTGTGTTTCAGGCTACCTGCTCTCTCTCACATAGGCAGTCGGTCTAAATACAGTGAGGTCCCAGGGACAAAAGGAATGGAGATGTCCTCTGCCTCGTGTCCTCACCCTTCAGCTAATGAGTAGATGAAGAACTTGGAAACGGATTTCAGCACTGCTGCTTATTGCACCACGTACTAAGTTCTGGGCCCTCTGAGACGTTGTAAAGCTATGTGTAGAGGAACATGGGCAAACCATGCCCCGCCGATGAATAGGCAATCAGGATTTTCAAGTCTCCTTTTCAGTTACTAAAGTCCTTCTGACCCACAGGGTAGCCGTAAACTCCTGTTTTCTTGGTCAAGTCTCAGACAAATATTTTCAAAACGATATAGAAACTAACTTTCCTTTTTCTGAATATTTATTTAAAAAATGGTGGTAGTATGGATTGAACCCAGGGCCTCTTGCATTCTAAGCAGCAGTTCTACCACTAAGCCAGATAACAGCCTTTTATTGTTTGGTTGATTTGTTTATTGACTGATTTTATTTTGATACAAATCTTGACAGGTCTTCCAAGTTGGTATCCAATATTCAATACTTCGGATTAACCTCCCTAGTAGCTGAAATTACAGGAATGTGGTAATTAGCCTGGTTTAGAAAACTTTCCTTTGTAAATTATTTTTCTGCCTCCCTCAGATGAAAATTACAGTTTGGTTCCAAATTTACCCAATAATGTTCTTCTCAAGAAACTGGAAGACATCTGTTTTGTGTATAATTGTAATATTGTCTCAGCTGTTGACCAGATTGTGTAATTCTCAATGCTCATGTGACTTTGCTGAAAAGAGGGCCTGAAGTAGGTGATTAAGGTGGAATGAGACATAATAAGGTTAGTACAGTAGAACCTGAGTCCTATGAAAGAAGAAACATCAGTAATCTTCCTCCCTTTGCCACTGGAAAATGTAGTAAGAAAGAGCCACTTATACTCAAGGAGAGAATGCTCTTTAGAAATTGACTCTTCTGGTAACCTCAACTTTTTAGTTTATAAATTTCTACTGTTTAAGCCAACTAGTGCCTGGTATCTTGTTATGGCCACCAGTTAAGGTGAAAACTAGTGTTCTGATCTCTCAGTATTTCTGAGCAGTATGTGTGTGTGTGTGTGCGTGCGCGCAGGGCAAGGGTAGAAATTTCAATTAGATAATCAACAACTTGAAACAAAGAAGCCTAAGTGCATGGTAGTCATCCCTTCTCAAGTACTCTCCCACTTTTCTAGTGCTTAAGTTCTGCCTCCCTCGTTACCGTAGCACTGAATGAAGGCTTCCTCCGCTCTTCCGCTCAGCTCAGCCCAGTCCATTTTTCTCTTCAAAATTTCCTTACTCAAGAGTTGATTGTATTCCACCATCTCTTTGCCTTTTTGTCCTCTCCTCCACTCTCCTCCTCATCCCCCTTCTTTTATGTCCTCTTCTCTTCTGCTCTGTTCTTCTTTTGCTGTCTTTAACACAAATGTTCATCACATAGCCAGAGATACCCTCAAAATCCTTATTCACTGATCTCAGCCCCCAGAGTAACAGGATTAGAGATATGAGTGACCACCACACCATACCACCCCATGTAATTTTTTCTGTCTTTCTTTTTTAACCTCAAAGCATGACTGATTTAGTTCATTTGTTTACTTATTCATTTTAAATGTTTATAAAAATGGAAAGAGATTCCTCTTAGGATGCCTTGGTTGGTCTTAAATTCCTGGATTCAAGCAATCTTCCTATCTATGTCTCTCAAGTCTTGGAACTCAAAGGAATGTCAACCTGTCCATCTTAACATGGCTATTGTAAATACATATTAATAGATGTTGACCTGAGGCAGGGTTTTGCCTGAAGTTCTCTGCAATGATTAGTCAAGATACATCTCTGCAGAAGTACCCACTGACTATCTTGGGCTCTCTGGTTGCAATACTCCCATTTATACATAATTTGGAAAACCTCAGTGCTCTGGTAAGTTTGTTATGAGATACCTGGAGGTAAATATTTTCATCTAAGAATTCATAAATGGTGTGCTTTCACGATTGAAAAAAATCTGCTTATTAATAATGATTTTTTTCCAATAACTGCCCAGCAAGGTGACCAAAAGTCCATTGAATAGTCTATGCTTAGAAATAGAATTAGGCAAATTGCTTTTAAACACATTCCCCTTTGTTTTTGGAATTTCTCTCAGACTAGCTATCCACTGAGCTCAACTACATGCCTGTCTTCAAACGTATTTCCTACCTAGCTGACAAAGCTGAAAAAAAAAAAAGCAGAGAATAGAAATATAAGAACAAAAAAGACAAATTGGAAAAATGGAGGGATGAGTAAAGGTGAAGACAGAGCCTCTGCCTGTGTCCACAGCCACAGTAGGGAAATTATGATCCTTAGCACATATATTTACAGTGATTGAAGTCAATCTGCATGTCCATTGTTTGTTGTTATGTACAGAAAATGACTGTGCTTAAATACATTTTCCAAGTTCCTTTATCCTTGTTGAATGCAAAAATACAATACGTTTGAGAATAAAGACAGATGCTTCAAGTCTAAGGCAACCCTGCATGTTCACACAGCACAAAAGAAAAATGAAAGACAAGTCTAATAGTGATACCAATCACCCAACAATAATGCAAATGAGGAAAGGGTTTGAGTTATTGCTTCTGTGAATAGCTCTAACACTTTTATTAACTTCCAAATGCATAATGATGACATTTCAGGAAAATTACCATACTTAGGGACAGATATTTAAGATGGAAGTTATTCCTTCAGCCCAGCTCTAGAGCTCTCTCAGTAAGAAAATTTCCCAGACTGTGGTAGCACTGAGCTGACCCATGTTTCTCACACCTTCAACTTCACATAGCCCAAAACAGCATCGTGGATACTATGGAATTTAAAATTCTGTTGCTGGTGCAGGGACTTTCCTCTCAAAATAAAAGGAAAGATGCATAGAATATGAGTATTCATCTGTTAATTTTCTCCCTTTCAATTCTAATTATTTTGCTCTGTTCTGTGAGTGAAAACTTTATTAGCTCAGATACATGAGTTAAAAAATGAGTATTGCCATTTATTTAAATATAGGTTATTTTATTGGGCAATACTATGTTTGCTTATTCATATCTACACTGCTTGCTCAGTTACAGCACACAGAGCATTGACAATAGAGTCTCTCTTTTTACAAGCTTTCTTTCATAAGAGATAAAGGAAGCAATGAATAATGCTATCAAGAATTACAGATCCAGAGGGGTATTCTTTTCTTCATTATGCCCAAAGCACCTAGTTTCCTGTCCAGCTTGTCAGTGGGTCTTTTGGATGTGAGAAGGGGGAACATCATATTCATACTCTGAATATTTTTTATGGCTTTCTACCTTCAGGAATTAACAGTAACCTTTCTTTTCTTTGCGGCTTTTTGTCACCGACAGTAAGTTTCTATTTCTCAGGAACTTAGTCCACTTCCTGTCCCCTGGGGTGGGCCTTTATGAATCTACTATAGCACAAAATGCATATTAGAATGGGACATCCACTTTTCTCCCTGCCAATCGGCAATTACAGAAACAGAGAGGTCCAGTCACAGGTACAGAAGGGTCCACTTTGCACTGTGCCATTTCATTGTCTTTTTATCTTTAACTGATGGGGAAAAAAAGAACCAATCTGCTACTGAACATCACTAGTTATCAAATTCTATTTTTACTGGATGTACTAAAAGAGCTGGATGCTGGACATGCAGATGTCTGGGCCCAGACTGGAAATTCTGACCTAATGATATGCAGGTGTCAATATTGATGATGAAAGAAACCACATGTATTAATACATGTTCCTCAATAGGTCTAGATAACTTTATGGGTAATGCCAAATAATATTTAGTTATTGTTTGAAAACAAACAAATGCTAGGAGCTGAAACCTCTCAGATTAAAAAGAAAGAAGAAAACACACACACACACACACACACACACACACACACACACACACACACACACACACACGGCAGATGCCTATCACCCACCGTTTTGTGCCAGCTCTGCATGTATCTTAGTCTTTTCTGGAATCTCATAGTCCATGAACTTGTTAATATGTAACTAACTCTGCTTGGAAGGACAGGCTGGATAGGCAGTGACTCAGTCTCCTGTGTGTGGAAACAGCTAGAGGGTGCTACATAACATGTAATCATTATACCAACAAACAGGAGCTGCAGGTCAGAACTGACATCCAGCCCATGATGGGATCAAAGGGTAAAAGGAAATGAATAGCACCTTGGTCTACATAGATATGAAGTGCAAGGAACCCAGTATCACAAGATCTTTATTTGCACACATGGCTGGGATCAGGAACTTTTAAGAAAGTGTCTTCCTGTCAAGGCTGCCTTTTACATGTCTTTGACATGACTTTCCTATATTTTATACTGTGTTTTATTGGATGGAAATATGAGAAACTCATATAAGATAATGAATTTTTTTTCACATTCTGCCCTTACTCAGTAAGTTTGACTGTAAACCTACCTGCATTGTCATAGAGAAGATACTGTTCACTTGCAAGTCATTAGTGCTACACAGTGTAAGATATTAGTTTTAATTGCAGAAAAACTTCCTGTTGTTTCAGAGACTTGTGATTCTGTTAAGTATGTGTGTGTGTGTGTGTGTGCGTGTGCGTGTGCGTGTGCGTGTGCGTGTGCGTGTGCGTGTGTGTGTGTGTGTGTGTGTGTGTGTGTGTGTATGCTATACACATGTGTTTGTGGACAATCTTGCCAGAGTGCTGCATTCAGAGATCAGAGCAATATATCAATTCTCCATAACTCTCTGCCTTTATTGCCTTTCCACAGGGTCTTCACTGAGCCCTGCCTTTTATATGGATGTTAGAGATTCTAAATGGGGACATTGTGTCCCCTTACTGAGAGAACATGTGCTCTGACCACTGAGCAATCTCTCTAAAACTTCTCAGTTTCATTTTCTAAAAAAAGCAATATTCTCCTCGCACTCGAGACTTCTTTCAGTACTAGAAAAAAAATAGAACC
This sequence comes from Peromyscus melanophrys, assembly GCA_902168415.1. Classification (NCBI taxonomy): domain Eukaryota; kingdom Metazoa; phylum Chordata; class Mammalia; order Rodentia; family Cricetidae; genus Peromyscus; species Peromyscus melanophrys. The sequence continues at coordinate 2,497 of CABHPR010144369.1, read as the reverse complement.
TAAAACCCCACTGAACAGAATGTAGGAGCTTTCTTATGTGGAAGGATTAATGAACAGATACCATTTTCTGTCTTTCTCTTCTGTATCCCCGTAACTTTTGTTTTTGTTTTTTCTTTTGTTGTTGTTGATTTGAAATGTTGGTAGGGAATCTCTTTTGAAATAGAGAGAAAAGAGAAAATTTTCTATTTTACAGTCATGGGAGCTAAGAAATAAATGGAGCAACCCTGAAAGATAAACTAACAAAGCCAAATTGGAATTATTCAAAATACATCCTTAGAACCATGATCCAGAAGCCAACAGTGACTAAAATCCTCTAAGCTTTGTGTGCATAGTATGACTTGTAGTCAATGGGGATTAATTTTAAACTCAAGTATGAAATATTATTCTATAGTTACTCATATTTTTTGGAATTTCGTGAAAAGTTTCTGTTGTGAACATTAGAGTGAACATTCAGCTTATCAAAGGGAAAACAAGGAACTAAAATCTTTATATTCCTTTTAGAGTACTTGAGGGCCTTTTTTCTAGCTGGTAGAATAACGTACATCATCAAGAGAACTGTAGTCATGATTAAAATGTGTAAATTTAGGATTTTGCAAATGTAAAATCCTGATTGTCCAAGTTGCTTATCCAACATGCAGAATCTAATTGATCACCTTAAGTCAATTTAATGAATATCAACCACTTCATATCGATTTCTTATTTAAATTTGTTAGTGCCTCCTGATAAGATTCATGAAATACAAAACATGTCAGAAAGAAACATTCCAAAGCAGTGGCACTAATGACAGACATGAGCTACACTCCTATAAACAATATCATAAAGCACATATACCAAGTAAAATCTACTGTACTGGTTTCATCAGAACTTTGAAAACACCTCATTTTGAAGAAAACGGTTTACACTCTGAACAAAATGATACTTGAAGTAAAGTTATCATTTTGTATAATATTCAACTGTCAAATATAGCATCCTGTGAGAATAAAATGTTAAAATATTGTTAATTATCCACTGAAATCTTATTTGTTGAACCAGATGAAAGAGAGCATACCTTACTGCTCTGGCAGAGATTCAGTCTCTTTAGCAACCTACCATATAAAAATTCCAAGTGATATCATTTTATCCTGGTTTGTAAGTTCCATTGTATTTCACTTTGCCACATTGTCTTTTAAGGAATTCTTTTTAAAGGAAAACTAGGAATTTATGCAACAAAGTAGCACATCATAATGCAAAAGTTAAAGGTATCTGGAAGATAGAGTAGGCTATGTGGCTACTGATAGGAATGTCATCCTAATTATCAAGTCAGAAGTTGCATTGATATGAACATTGTTGTTTCCTTAATTCTAACTGAATGATCATTTGGAATAATGCCCTCTAGGTCTTGACAATTCCATTTATAAATCGATGTGATCTCAGCCAATTAGTATGATCATATAAGGTTGCCCACAAGAGCAAAGGCCTAAGGATACATAGTTCATGGCAAAGTTACAACTCACTTGCTGCCTTTGATTATCCAATCATTTTATTCCCGTTTCTCATTAGCAAGGAAATGAGTCAATTAAATGGCCTCAGTTCTATGTCCTAAGTTTCTTAAATGAGCCTTGCTATGTAAATATAGACTCCAAATTTCAAACTCAGAAGAACTAAGGAGCTGAAGGTAACCAATATCTCTGAAACTGGGGTACAGATTTCTCCACGGTGTCTTACATAGCTAAGAGAACAACTTTCCTTCATACTAAGAGCAATCAGAAGTTTTTTTTTTTTTTTTTCTAAGAAAACTTAACTTAAGTGAAGTAGAAATGGAAAACATGTGGCTACCACTTAGGAGATGGGAACCATATTGACAAAGGGATTAGAGAGAACACTTCCTATTGATGTCTGAAATACAATATCCTTACCCTGCTTATTCTGAAAACATTGGCAGGCAGAGCTATGTTCTTATATTAGTACAGTGGATTAGTTCTCTCAGAGATATCTGACTAGCCCCAGTGAAAACCCAGTGACACAGATAGTTAGGTATGCATCAATGTGGAAAAAAAATCCATGCCTATAATTCTCTGGGACAGCCTATAAATCTGTGAGTTACCATATGTACAAAACCTTCCAATCTGTTGTTTTAGTGCTCCATGAATTTTTCTAATGAGAAAAACAGGCATTTGGAGACTAGTACAAAGAAAAACCCAGAAGAAAAAGTGTTAAATGGTTTAATAATTTGTGCAAAATAAGGAAAGTTATGCTATCAGTAAATCTAAGCATTATACAAAGCAATAAAGCAGTCTGAGAATGTAGCTCAGTTGGCAGAGGTCTTATCTGGTATGCGCAAAGGTCTGGATTCCTACAAAAGAATATCAGTATGTAGTCCTGGAGCAGCACACATCTATAGCCCTAGCACTCGAGAGGTGAGATAGGACGGTCAAATATACAAGATGTCCATTGTACAAAAAGCAACCACAATGAAACAGTTACAGTAAAAGGATTGTAAAGAAAATTCTAAACAAAG
>CABHPR010144368.1:37457-54530 GCA_902168415.1 Peromyscus melanophrys | reverse complement strand
TGTCCTTTTGTGGTCACTCTTTTGTGGCAGTAGTGAAGCCCATGTTTTCTATGGCAGCATGTCAGCGCTGTCCATTCCATGTCCCAGCTGGCTGGGGTTGGCCTCAAAGTCAAGCCATTGAGCATAGATGTGTCATTTTTAAACACGAATGTTAACAACAGAAGAATAGGTTTATTTTTGCTGCTTCATGTTTTTGTAGTACTGTGTCAAGATAGGGGCATTTCTTCTACCTCTCTCTGGTGTCAAAGCTATAATATTGTCTCAGAGCTAAGAAAGAGAGCAGTAAACATTCTTTGGAAAAATAAAGGAATCAGAAAGACCCCGAGGTCTAACAACAGAGTCCTCCAACATGCAATAAAATAAAGAAATTTGTCTGTTACATATGTAATTTTGAGTTTGGTCAAGGACGATAATTTACCTGTGTCATCTCAGAGCCCTGAAACTTTAGGAGCTACCCACCCATAGCTTTTCCAGAGAGAGAAAACTGGTTGGAATCATTAGGCAGAAAACTTAGTGTTCAGTATCAACATGGAAGAGCTGGGACACTGGACAGAGTGGACATGAATAACTGAAAGGCAAAGAATGACGAGATAGGCAGGACTCCATTTTAGATGGACAGGAGCCTCAAGGAACAAAGTGGAGTTTTGCAGCTTCTAGACTCTGGCATAAGCACATTGATTTAATAAGATGTAAAATTTGTACGTATTGCCACATGCCAAGTGTTTACCTCTTTAGAGACCTATTCATACAAATGCCAATAACCCAAGCAGAGAACATACTCAGAAGCAGAGTGAATGTTCATATCGGAACAGTGATTCTGCTCTGTTTCATGGTGTCTCACCCAATGTGCTATGGCTGGGGAAGAAATGAGAGTCTTCCTCTGTAGAGTCTGTCTTTGGATATGCAAGGACTGTCTGGAAATATGTCCATTTTTTATTGCACCCCCCCAAAGAAAGTGCCTTTCACACTGATTCATATAACTAGAACTGGGTTAGCAGTTTGCTGTCCTTGGTCTTGAACTTGATTAAACAGTTAAATATAGATTGGGTTATGCATTGTGGTCTGTGTCTCACATCCTGAGCAAGGGTTGGGGAAACAAACAGGAGAATAAACATCCTTTTCTTGAGATACTGAGATATGCCCGACATGTAAACAATAACTACAACCCTTTCACCCACTGCAAAAATGGAGGGGTGGGAATTTAGTTGCCATTTAGGAGATGATGCTTTGCTAGTGATTGACGCTGTACTTGCATGATGAGATACAGTGTGAAAAAAGTCCCAGAGACACATGAGGATTCCAGGATGAATTTTCCTGTGGTCTGCACTCAGCTAATATTTACCCTATAGTCCCTAAATTCTATTAAACAACTTTTTCTTAGCTGGTTGGGTTTTATATAAGATGCTCCTTTTGTTCTGTAGTTTAGGCTGTCAAGTGTCTGAACTTTCTGGAATATAGTGACAGCCACAAGTGCAGGGTAAATCTTTTATATTCCCTCCCAGAAAGACCAGTATTTGCCAAACTCACTAGCAGGGAAAGCAGAGAACCCATGCAGGGTCTTGACTTCCATTTCCACTCCCCAAGTTGGACACTCTGTATCCAGTTAGTCTCCTTTATAGTTTAACCTGCCCACCCACTGCTGTGGTCTTAAAACTAGGGCTATTGAGCAGTTCACAAATTCTTTGGTGAGCAAGGATCAAGGGTCCTCAGCATAGCCTCCATCATTTACCTCCAAGAGATCTTTCCAGAATTACCTCCTAGACCAGCAGCTTCTCTGAGCTACTGTGTTTTCTGAACAGGCTCTTTACCACCTTCATGGTTCTTCTCGGCGCCTGGAATAGGCATCTCCCCTCAGACTGTTAAAAATCTAAGGCTGGCTGGGCGGTGGTGGCGCACGCCTTTAATCCCAGCACTCGGGAGGCAGAGGCAGGCGGATCTCCATGAGTTCAAGGCCAGCCTGGGCTACCAAGTAAGTTCCAGGAAAGGCGCAAAGCTACATAGAGAAACCCTGTCTCGAAAAAAACAAAAAAACAAAAAAACTAAGACTGTCTGTTCCTCATCATTCCAAATCTGACTAAGATATTAGATACTTTGGAGGTGCCTTCATGGTTTCTTTTCTCCATATGGATAATATCCTTCTCTGGGTTATCAGAACACTAGTATCTGACTGAATAGCATAAAGCAGTGTTTGGCACAACGAAAATACTCAATAAATATTAGCTATTGGTTCTCCTTATCATATTGGGCCCAAGATAAACACTTGTATCTATGTATAAATGATAACTCCACTAATCTATAGCTTCATGTATGTATGTGTATGTATGTATATATGAGTACAGACACACATGTACTACTACGTACTTATGGAGATCAAAGAACAACTTCAGGAGTATTTTCATGCTTTCCACTTTGTTGGAGGCAGGGTCTCTCATTTCTGCAACTGTGATGCATATTTCCTGTGGTGGCTCATGAGCTTCTGGAAGATTATCTACCTCTTCTGGGATTACAGATGTGAACCACTGCACTCAGCATTTTCTGTGGACTCTGAGGGTCTGTACTTAGGTCACCAGGCTGGTGTGACAAACATTTTTATCCACTCAGTCATCATCACTCCACCCCCAACCTCTAAGTTTTTTAAGAATGAGAAGGAAAGGAAAGGTTTTAAGGAGGAGCACAGAAAAGGGAAGCTGGAACCCACCCACATGGCTGACCCCAATTCCCAGGCTCTTGCTTTTGTGTGAACTTTCAGTGACATCACATTGTCCTCAAGGGACTAGTACATGAACAAAATAGCTCCTTTTTCAGTACTGAAGCTTGTGAGGCAAGTGCTGTACCACTGAGCTATATCCACAGCCCTCCTTTTCAATTTTATTTTGAAAGAGGGTCTAATGAGGTTACTGAGGCAGGCCTTGAACTTGTGATCCTCTTGCCTCTGCCCCCCAAATAGCTGCTATAACAGGCATGCGACATTAAGCGTGGCAAAAATGGTTTCTAACAAACATAAACAATACAGTTCTAAGAGAGGTTAGCAACAATGAAAGGAGATAGTCATGCTTTTAACCCCAAGTTGGTTTCTGGTGTTTTTGCTGGTTTGCTTTTTTGAGAGATGTCTATATCTCTTCAGATGATGTCACTGGAACAGCCTCTTGAATGGTCTTTATAAGTTTGCACAATTGTAAATTCCCATGGAAACAAAACCAACTTTTGATAGTAACATGAATGAATGTGTTGTCAGGGAATCCGAGCTGTGTATAAATCCTTTCACTGCCTTGTCTGGGACTGGTTCATATGCTTCAATTAGAAGTGTGTGTGTGTGTGTGTGTGTGTGTGTGTGTGTGTGTGTGTGTGTGTGTTTGGCAAGGGGAGGCTGAAACATAGGCTTGCTGCCTCATTTAGTCTGAGCCCTTTCAGGGACCATAAACTTTCAGCTGAGGTTAGAACCCAGTGTTTGTCAATTTGCCAAGAAACGTGAGAACAACTGGTGTTTGTGCAAAGGCTGAATATACACAGGGAAGCTGAGCCCTCGACTCAAGTTCACACTCCCCTGCCTCAGCCCCTCTTTGATATACTAATTACATAATCTGCAAAGTTAAGACAGCCAAATGATTCCACCGTCTTGCTGATTACATGGTCTGGAGTAGGGATGCTCTTCTTGGTAGGACACTTTTAATTTGCCTTCAACATGGAGCTATGGACTATGGGAGAAGCAACTGTTGAGATGACCAGGGTGAGTGAGAAGTAAGAAGGTTCTGTGATAGGGATGAGAAATAGTTCATGCTCTGGGGTAGAATTTGGCTGTGCTACTTATAGGCTCAGTGGTTGGTTGTAGGTGACCTTTGAACCTCTGAAAAGCTCAGTTTCCTCAGCTCTAAGTGGAGTTCATGAACAAACAGTTCCCGAGATTTGGGGAGAATGTATGTAAAGTGCTGGCATCTAGGAAGTCCCTGAGAAGTGTCAGAGATTGCTATGATTTTTATTCTACTGAAAAATGAAAAGCACTGGAAGCCACCCTAAGAAGAATTGGGACTCAGGCCTAGTGTGATTCACGATGTTGATAGCCCCCTCTGAGCATTTTTCTTGCTCCTTTGCCCTTCTCGTGTCCTCTGCTTACTTCTGGTCAAATTAATGTTTCAAACTCACACTTATCAGTCCCCTCCTCCTCCTCTTTTTTTTTTTTTTTCTTCTTTTCAGCCTTTTGATAAATTCAAACGAAACTGCTGGAGTCGATCAGACAAAATAGTTACAGGCTTTGTCTGGAAGTCACAGTTGTCTTTCTTCTTTTTGCCCCTGCCCAATTTCTTCCTTCTGGTCCCTTCACTCGCTCTTGTCAGTAATAGAATGTACTGTGAGACAGATTATCAAATGTATCACCTTGACACCTCGGTGAGCAAAGACTTAGATTTGTATAATAGACTGAACTGAAATGTCTTCCTGGAGGTGTCTGTTATTAACAAAACAATTGCTATCCCAGGAAACAACTGGTAGATACAGACACTTAGATGGAGTACAGGCCTTTCCAGATGTGGGCTAGGGAGGCAATCTCCCGAGGCATTTATTAGAGTTTGATTAGCCTCCAATGCAGTTGTTCTGCACAACGTGGAGGATCTCTCCCCCTTCCTGCCCCTGCCCAGCTGGCCAGGCTGATTCCAGCTGTGACAGAGATGGACATTTAATTTGCTTGTGATTGGGTTGTTAACACTGGACATTTGTCATCTGACATTTCTTCTTTGTTCCTTTTCTGCAAATCTACTCCTAACAAGGATGGTTTTAAGAACAAGTTAGGTTAAGAATTGATGCATGGAGTGTATACTGTGTTGGTTTCTATTTTATTTTGCTTCACAAAAATCATAATTTTGGGACCCAGCAACTCACATTCCTGATGATATATGGGCAAAGCTCACAAAACACCCCAACAACCACATCCTGTTTCTAAGGGAAGATTTAATGGCAGGCCTGCTCAGTGAGGCTCCTATGAGTTCATTACCTTTATAAAACAGTTATAGGATTTTTACCAGTGTTCAAGGCACTGCTATTAATGGGTTTCAAGTACACATTTCTGTAAAAGAATGAAAGACAGTCTGCCCTGTGTTCACCTTGCTTTTTGTGTGTGTGTCTGTGGCTTTTCTTTTCCCTTGATAATTTTCTGAATTTGAGCCCCCCAAATCTCATCATTTGTATTAGTTCCCGTAAAAGAATGTTGTAGCATTCAACTGGCCCCAGGGTAAAGTTGTTCTAAGCCTGTATTATTGTCTAAATTGGAAGCTGTGGGCGTCTCCTTGGCTTTGAGTAGAACTTCAGCTGAAGACACAGGCACCCCTTTTGACATCCATGCTGCTGTGCAGAGGTCTCAGCTGGAGTTATGTTCCTCACACTTAATTTCTCCCAGGCAACTTGGGCAGAAGCAATGGATGAATGGGTGGATGTTTTAATGTTTTCTCTGCCCTTTGACTTTGGTTTTTGGTAATCTTAGATCAGCTAGTTGGTGGAGCACCACAGTTGAAATATTCACATTTTCACAGAATAGGCTATGTCTGAAATATTTTTTAAAAATATTTTCCTTGTATTGAAAATAGATTTTTTTCACATAATATATCCTGATAATGTTCCCCCCTTCTACTCCTCCCAGCTCCTCCCTGCTTCCCCTCCCATCCCAAATCCACCTCATTTCTATCACCCATTAGATAACAAACAGGCTTCTATGGGATAATAATAATAATGTAAAATACAATATAATCAGATAAAACAAAAACTAGCATATTGGAATTGAACAAGATAAGCAGAAGGAAAAGAGCCCAAGAGAAGACACAAGAAATAGAGACCCACTTATTTGCACACTCAGGACTCCCCAATACACTAAACTGGCAGCCATGATATATATCGCAAAGGATAAAAAGAGAGAAGAAAAAAATATAAAATAAAAACAAAAAATAATAAGGTAATTTTTTTTAAAAAAGGGAAGAGCTCTGACATGATACTATGAGAGAAGGAGCCTCCAAAGACCCTGTTGAGTTCATTTTCTGTTGACCATCTACTACTGTACATTTAGCCTACCTTTAAGAATAGTTGGTTTTCCTAGTGAGACTCCCTTGGAGGAAACTGAATTTTCATTTGCAAGTGGTTATCAATTGAAGATTGTTCCTGGGTTAGGGATGGGACATATGTCCATTTTTACTTTTATCTCTAGAACACCAACTGGTGCTGACCCACGCAGGTCCTGTGCATGCTGCTACAGTGTCTGTAAGTTCATATGTGCATTGATCTGTTGATTTAGAAGGCCTTGTTTTCTTGGTGTCCCCCATTCCCTCTGGCTCTTACACTCTTTCTGACTCCTCTTCTGCAGGGTTCCCCGAGCCCTGAGGGGAGAGAATTTGATGGAGACACCCTGTTTAGGACCAAGTATTTCAAGGCCTCTCACATCTCTCACTTACTGCATATTGTCTGGCTGTGGACCTCTGTATTTGTTCCCATTTGCTGCCGGAGGAAGCATCTCTGGTGATAACTGAGCAAGGCAGTGATCTATGAGTATAGCAGAATGTCATTAGCAGTCGTTTTATTGCTATTTAAGAAAAAAAAACACACTAGTATTTGATTTTCCTCTAGGTTCTTGGGCTATCTAGTCTGAGGTTTTTGGTCACCCAAACATTGTCAGGTATGGGTTGCATCTTGTAGAGTGGGCCATAAATCAGATATTTGTTGGTTACTCCAATAAATCCTCACTCAAACTTTGTGCCACCATTGCATTAGCATGTCTCACTGGCAGGACTCCACTTATAGATCAAAGGTTCTGTGGCTGGGTTGGTTTTACGTTTATCCTTTGGTAGCATGGTGAGTACCTTCCTGTAACAGAGACTCTAGCATGTAAAGGTCAAATCTCTATGTAGGCAATGGCTCAATTTCTCAATCTTTAATGAGTTTTATAGGTGTTGTCTTCAGCAATGAGGCCTTGCTGTCAGTTTGTGGCGATCAACCTGTTATTGTCTTGGCAACAGCCTAGGTTGTTTGGGGATTCCCATGGGACCACTTTGGCCAACAATTCAATTAGATGTAACCCAATTCTGGTACTAGAAGCTTTATTTGATGACAGGTAATGGCTAGTTGGGTCTCTGTCTTGCCCATTATTTGGCAATTTAATTTAGATTGCCTTCATGTATGTATATGTATATATTCTAGGAAAGCTTCTACTGTATTAGGTTTCTATACTACTCCTCAAATGGCCCTTACATTTAGCTGTCCCCTGTTTTTTCTCTCTTACCCCTCCTCTCCTTTCTCTCTCCACTTGATCCTCTTATTCCAGCCTTCCATATCCATTCATAATTATCTATTCTATTTCCCCTTCCTAGGGAGATCTATTTCCATCCCATTACCCCAGTCCTTAATCTACACCTAACCTCTCTGGTAATATGGATTGTAGCTTGGTTATCATTGACATAACAGCTAACATTCACATATAAATGAATACATACTATATTTGTCTTTCTGGGTCTTGGTTAGCTCACTCATGATTTTTTTCTAGTTCTATTTATTTACTCATGAATTTCATGATTTTATTTTTTAATGACCAAGTAATACTCCATTGTATAAATGTACCACATTTTCTTTATCCAATTATCTGTTATGGGACATCTAGGCTTGTGGTGGTATTGTATTCCCCAAAATACTGTGTACTCTAATAAACTTATCTGGGGTCAGAGACAGAACAGCCACAATATTAAACATAGAGGTTAGGCAGTGGTAGCACACGCCTTTAATCCTAGCATTCCAGAGGCAGAAATCCATCTGTTCAAGGATACAGCCAAGCATGGTGACTCACGCCTTTAATCCCAGAAAGTGAGCCTTTAATCCCAGGGAGTGGTGGTAGAAAGCAGAAAAGTATATAAGGCGTGAGGACCAGAAACTAGAAGCATTTGGCCTGGTTAAGCATTTGGCTGGTTAAGCTTTCAGGCTTCTAACAGCACAGTTCAGCTGAGAGCCATTCGGATATGAGGACACAGACATCCAGTCTGAGGAAACAAGACCAGCTGAGGAACTGGCGAGGTGAGGTAGCTGTGGCTTGTTCTGGTTCTCTGACCTTTCAGCATTTCACCCCAATAACTGGCCTCAGGTTTGATTTTATTAATAAGAACTTTTAAGATTCCTGCTACATAGGCTGTTTTCTGATTTCTGTCTATTGTGAATAGTGCAGCAATGAACATGACTGAGCAAGTGTCTCTGTGGTAGAATGATCTTTGATTATTATGCCGAAGAGTGGTACAACTGGATCTTGAGATAGATTGATTCCCATCTTCCTGAGGAACCGCCACACTAATTTCCATAACGACTGTACTAGTTTGCACTCCCACTTGCGATGGATGAGTGTTCCCTTTGCTCCACATTCTCAGCAGCATGAGCTGTCACTTATTTTATTGATCAGAATGATGGTGTAAGATTAAATCCCAAAGTAGTTTTGATTTGCATTTTCCTGATGACTAAGGATGTTGAAAGTTTCTTTTAGTGTTTCACAGCCATTTGAGTTTTCTCTTTTGGGAATTCTCTGTTTAAATCTATACACCATTTTTAAATTGGATTATTTAGGGGTTTTTGATATCTAGAATTTTGAGCTCTTTATGTATCTTGGATATTAGCCCTCTATTGGATATACAGTTGGTAAAAATCTTTTCCCATTCTGTAGGCTGCCACTTTGTCTGATTGACAGTGTGCAGAAGCCTTTTAGTTTCATGGGGTCCCATTTATTCATTGTTGATCTTAGTGCCTACCCAAACAGTGTTCTGTTCAGAAAGCTGTCTCCCATGCCAATGAGTTCAAGGCTATTCCCCACCTCTATCGTATTCAGTTAAAGATCTTTTTGTAGCAGAATCTTAAAAGGTCTTTATTAATAAAACAAACCCGGGCCGGGTATTGGGGTGAACTGGAAGATCAGAGAACCAGAACAAGCCACAGCTACCTCACCTCACATGATCCTCAGCTGGTCTTGTTTCCTCAGACTGGAAGCCTCTGAGTCCTCATCCAGAATGGGTCTCAGCTGAATTGCTGCTCAAAAGCCTGAATGCTTAGCCAGGCCAAATGCTTAGCCAGGCCAAATGCTTCTAGTTTCTGGTCCTCACTCCTTATATTCTTTTCTGCTTTCTACCACCACTCCCTGGGATTAAAGGCTCACTTTCTGGGATTAAAGGCCTGTGTCACCATGCCTGGTTGTTTCCAATGTGGCCTTGAACTCACAGAGATCAAGAGGGATTTCTACCTCTGGAGTGCTAGGATTAAAGGTGTGAGTGCCACCATTTTCTAGCCTTTGTATCTAGTGGCTATCTGTTCTTTGACCCCAGATAAATTTATTAGGGTGCACAATATTTTGGGGAATACAATACCACCACATCTTTTAAACTTGTGATTTAGTTCAAAACCTTTTTCTTTTATTATTTCTCTCCTCCATATGTTCCATGTCTCCTCTATGTGTGTCTATCTCTGTCTTCACCTCATTCTCTCTTTATGGAGCCAATATATGCAATCAGGCTACACACAAAACTCACATATTTTAAGTTCACAATTTTGGGTTGGGGCACATTCTTAGCGATATTCGTTCCCATGTGGCTCATGGGACATACTCCAAGAATGGTTTACTCTTAGCACTAGTTTTTAAGAAGGTCAGAGACTGAATAAAATACTGGCAAACAGACTCTAAGAACACATCAAAACAATTATCCACCATGATCAAGTAGGCTTCATCCCAGGGATGCAAGGGTGGTTCAACATACGAAAGTCCGTCAATGTAATACACCATATAAACAAACTGAAAGAAAAAAACCACATGATCATCTCACTAGATGCAGAAAAGGCATTTGACAAAATCCAACACCCCCTCATGATAAAGGTCTTGGAGCGATCAGGAATACAGGGAACATACCTCAACATAATAAAGGCAATTTACAGCAAGCCAACAGCCAACATCAAATTAAATGGAGAGAAACTCAAAGCAATTCCACTAAAATTAGGAACGAGGCAAGGCTGTCCGCTCTCCCCATACTTATTCAATATAGTACTTGAAGTTCTAGCCAGAGCAATAAGACAGCATAAGGAGATTAAGGGAATACAAATGGGAAAGGAAGAAGTCAAGCTTTCCCTATTTGCAGATGACATGATAGTATACTTGAGTGACCCCAAAGATTCAACCAAGGAACTGATACAGCTTATAAACACCTTCAGCAACATAGCAGGATACAAGATCAACTCAAAAAAATCAGTAGCCCTCCTATATACAACTGACAAACAGGCTGAGAAGGAAATCAGAGATACATCACCCTTTACAATAGCCACAAATGATATAAAATACCTTGGGGTAACACTAACCAAGCAAGTGAAGGACCTATATGACAAGAGCTTCAAGTCCCTGAAAAAAGAAATTGAAGAAGATGTCAGAAAATGGAAAGATCTCCCATGCTCATGGATAGGCAGGACTAACATAGTAAAAATGGCAATTTTACCAAAAGCAATCTACAGATTCAATGCAATCCCCATCAAAATACCAACACAATTCTTCACAGACCTGGAAAGAATAATACTCAACTTCATATGGAAAAACAAAAAAACCCAGGATAGCCAAAAGAATCCTGTACAATAAAACAACCTCTGGAGGCATCACGATCCCTGACTTCAAGCTTTACTATAGAGCTACAGTAATAAAAACAGCTTGGTACTGGCATAAAAACCGACTTGTGGACCAATGGAATCGAATTGAAGACCCTGACATTAATCCTCACACCTATGAACATATAATTTTTGACAAAGAAGCCAAAAGCGTACAATGGAAAAAAGAAAGCATCTTCAACAAATGGTGCTGGCATAACTGGATATCAACGTGCAGAAGGCTGCAAATAGATCCATATCTATCACCGTGCACAAAACTTAAGTCCAAGTGGATCAAGGACCTCAACATAAATCCAGCTACTCTGAACCTGCTAGAAGAAAAAGTAGGAAGTAGTCTTGAATGCATTGGCATAGGAGATCGCTTCCTAGATATAACACCAGTAGCTCAGACACTGAGAGAAACAATCAATCAATGGGACCTCTTGAAACTGAAAAGCTTTTGTAGAGCAAAGGATACAGTCAACAAGGCAAAGCGACAACCCACAGAATGGGAAAAGATCTTCACCAACCCCACACCTGACACAGTACTGATATCCAGAATATATAAGGAACTCAACAAACTAGACATCAAAATGCCCAACAGTCCAATTAAGAAATGGGCTGTAGAACTAAACAGAATTCTCAGCAGAGGAAACACAAATGGCTGAAAGACATTTAAGGAATTGCTCAACATCCCTAATCATTAGGGAAATGCAAATCAAAACAACTCTGAGATACCACCTTACGCCAGTCAGAATGGCTAAGATCAAAAACACTGAGGACACCTTGTCCTGGAGAGGATGTGGAGCTAGGGGAACTCTCCTCCACTGCTGGTGGGAATGCAAGCTTGTACAGCCACTTTGGAAATCAATATGGCACTTTCTTAGAAAATTGGGAATCAATCTCCCCCAAGATCCAGCTATACCGCTCTTGGGCATATACCCAAGGAATGCTCAATCATACCACAAGGGCACTTGCTCAGCTATGTTCATATCAGCATTATTTGTAATAGCCAGAACCTGGAAACAACCTAGATACCCTTCAACCGAAGAATGGATAAATAAACTGTGGTACATATACACAATGGAATACTACTCAGCAGAGAAAAACAATGACATCATGAGGTTTGCAGGCAAATGGATGAATCTAGAAAAAATCCTCCTGAGTGAGGTAACCCAGACTCAGAAAGACAAACATAGTATGTACCCACTCATAGGAGGATACTAGATGTGGAGCAAGGATGACTGGAATGCTACTCACAACGCCAGGGAGGCTACCTGGAAAACAGGACCCCAAGAAAGACACAGGGATCGCCCAATGACGGAGAAATGGATAAGATCTACATAAACAGTCTGGACGTGAGTGGGGGTAATGAGGGGTGAGGGGCGAGGGAAAGAGAACTTGGGGGAGCAGGAGATCCCAACTGGATCAAGAACAGAGAAGGAACACAAGGAATGTTCATGGAAATGAAGACCACATGAGAATAGGAAGAAGCAAAGTCCTAGAGAGGCCCACAGAAATCCACAAAGATGCCCCCACAATAGACTGCTGGCAATAGTCGAGAAATAGCCTGAACTGACCTACCCTGGTGATAGGATGGCCAAACACCCTAATTGTCCGTGCTAGAAACCCCATCCAGTGACTGAGGGAACTGGATGCAGATATCCACGGTCAGGCCCCAGGTGGAGCTCCGGGAGTCCAATTGGCGAGAAGGAGGAGGGTTTATGTGAGCAAGAGTTGTTGGGACCAGGGATGGATGGAATACAGGGACAAGTGGCCAAACGAATGGAAACACATGAACTGTGAACCAATAGCTGAGGGGCCCCCAACTGGATCAGGCCCTCTGAATGGGTGGGACAGTTGATTGGCTTGATCTGTTTGGGAGGCATCCAGGCAGTTGGACTGGGTCCTGTGCTCAGTGCATGAATTGGCTGTTTGAAACCTGGGGTTTAAGCAGAGATGCTTGGCTCAGCCTGGGAGGAGGTGACTAGACCTGCCTGGACTGAGTCCACCAGGTTGATCTCAATCCTTGGGGGAGTATTTGCCCTGGAGGAGATGGAAATGGGGGGTGGGCGGGGGGGGGAGGGGGGAGGGGCGGGAGGGGGGAGAACGGGGGAATCTATGGCTGATATGTAAAGTTGAATTATATTGTAAAATAAAATAAAATAAATTCAAAAAAAAAAAAGTCAGAGACTGACCAAGCAAGGAGAAAAATGAAAAACTGTGAGCAGGTATCACACAGGACACAATGGGTACTCTGCAATGAAGCCCTGTGGGAGCGACCATGAGGCCTTGGGTACACTGGCATCAGAAGCAATTTCTGTTCATGATGTGCTAGAAAGAATGTTGTAGTTGAGGAGGGAACTAGTTGTAGTCTTGCTTTTGTATCTATGTAGCTGGGTGACCCTATAAGTCATTTAATCTTTTGAAAACTCAGGTTAGATGTCTGTCAATGAGCCTCTGTTTCTGGATAATTTGCAAGGATCTTTTTTCAAGTTCTAAAAAAAAAATCCCATGATTCTTATAAATAGGTGTTTTACCTGATTGTGACATTCCATTTGGAACCTAATTCTGTACAGATGTCTTAACTCAGAGTTTTTTGGTTTTTAGAGATTTAATACATGAAATTTATCATTCTGCCAATGCCCCTTGGAGTGAAATGCTCGTCTGTGTATCCACCCACTCACATTCATAATATATATTACATCTTTTTAATGTACATCATGAGAAGTGCCAGTGGACCTAAATAAAATATTACTATTGTTGCGTTCATCTTCACCGACTCTGTCAGGCTGGATGAATTAAATAAGAAACGACATGTGCTTCAGAAACCTCATTGGCCATACTCTCAGGTGTCTGAGCACTGCATAAATACACATATTGAATATGCTTTGCATTTTCTTCACTCAGAGTCAGGAAAGTTTCTAACTTGAAAATAAATTGAAAAGCAAATGGACAATTTGATCCTGAAACACGAGGCTGAATGTTGTAGCTGCACCATTGTCTCGGGCAGACCGCACAGCTGGGCCTCCTTCGCCTCTTTTGTCCTGTTCCTGGTGATTGAGCAGGTGAGAAGGGGTGAGCTGGATGTGAGGAGCACAGGTTACAAGATTATGAATAATGGTGAGAAGGATGAACTGAGGATCAAGCAGGCTGTGGGGACTTCTGAGGATAGAAAAACCAGGCTTCTTTGATCTCCCACTCCATATATACTTCAGAACATTTCACTTTTTTCCCTTTCTTTCTGTCCTTTTTTCCCCCTGCCAGCTGTCTGGACAACTCATCTTACTTCTCTATAAAGACACTACAATCTTTTTTGGAAATCTCATTTTAGCTTGAATGTTTCCGGATTTAAATAGTAAATTCACACCAGGAAGAATTCTGCCTTGACATTTTTGCTCATGAAGAATAGCGAATGCAACAGGCCAGGGCTGGGGAACAGGACATGGGTTTCCAATCTGGGAAGCAGTACTTTTTACTGGACACGTGCCTTGGACACGAGCTGCCATTTATAAAATGGCTTGAGGGTTTTGGAAAGTTTTTGTTTTGCTTTGCTTGGTAACGTTCTGAAAAATTGCAAAATGACTTAAATAGAATAAAGTAAACAAGTCTTAAGTGTACAGTTGTGTGAACAAACTCACATACACACACATGCACAATTTATGATGGGAATTTTTTAAAAATTGGAATTCCCTCAGCACCATGTAGGCCACTTTGTGATACTTCCTAGGATATAAATACACCGATTTGTATTTCATCAGATCTTGCAGCATGTTCGGAAGAAGGCTTATAGACATTTGCTGTGAAAAATTTATTGCAATAGTTTTAGTTTAAGAAGTGACATCTAAGCACCAGAAAATGCATTTAGATAATTGCAGACATGAGGTTCTAATATTAGAGGAAACACTAACCATGATCTACAGTTTTTTATTTTATTTTATTTTTTATTGAGGGTCATGGCAAGACACAGTAGAAACCTAGTCATCTCTTTCATATCCTCACACTCAACCTCAAAGCCCATATTTGTGGCTTTATGTGTAATGAGGTGATTTATCATGGTGTGTCAACTATAGAGAGTTCAGTATAAATGAATTTGGTTTCTTTTTTTAAAAAGGTATTTGTATCTATAAGCACTTTTACAATAATCTGACATTGCCCTTTAAGGCAAACACATATTATTATGTGATTTGCATATGAAGAAACCCTGCATTACTCTTACTTGACTGACTGTCAGCTTCAGCCACTGCACCTGGTAGTCCCCAGGTCGGTCATTGTTTCCACGATGGGGCTCATTTCTCAAGGGTTAATAACATAGACCTTAACATTCACTTTGGGTTGAAACTTGGCAACCACTATGAGCACAAAGCCTTAAAGAACTGATTTTAAACAAAAATGCTTTAAATTGATTTACCCTTTTCAAATCAGAGCACGCCAGAATAATAGTACCTTGCGTCACTTCTTACGCTTTACACTTATTTAATGTGCAAAGCTTTATTCCCAGGTGGCGATTTGGAGGATGGCCTCAATGGTCCAAGTTAAATAGAGACTGCTTTTCATTGAGCATTCTAAAAGGAATTCCCAATTTTGCCTCTCTCTCATACCCTTGCTGTTTTCAAAGAAGTGTTTTAGGTCTTCCCTTTAATAGAAGAGGACACACTTGTCTGCCATTTGAAAAGACGCTTAAAGGTGCTGAAATTTTGTGCTTAATTGCACAGTGTCCAGACCTCAGGAAGGACTCCTTTTAGCTCAGCATCCTTCAGGGCTATTTGAACTGGGTTAATCTAGGGGGTGGAGTTGTTCATGGTCTTTAGTGTTTGAATTTTGAATTTTGCAAGCTCCACAAAAAAAAAGGAAGGCCAATCTGTGTTCCCTTATCACACACAGTTTTGCTACCCCATTCAAATATACATTTCTATTTTATATTCATTTGTTAAAATATGGACAGTTCATTCTCTTTTCTGGTCAACAGAAGTTAAAACTCCACACTCGTTTTTCTTGCTTTAAAATTACTTGGATGTCAGCATATTTGTATGTTTAATATACAGCTACATTCTAAAGAAAAAAGATGCTGCTGGGCTATTCCTGTACTGAAGATATCTTCTCAATGAGAGATGAGCCAGACTAATGAGGACATCATCCTGTCAGTTTTAAACTTTGATCAACTTTCGACTAAATGTGAGATAGACAGAAATTGGGAAAGGAAGTTCTCATATGTGTTACCCATGGCAATACTGGGTCTTCTTATGTCAAGATACAATTTGATTCCTGTATTGAACAAAGATATGGCTGCAGAATAGGAATAGCCAAAAAGTAGCAATTATTGTGGAGTAATCTAAAGAATTAGAGACATGTGGGTGCAGAAGCATAGTCTAGCTATGGCAAGGTACAATATTGGTGAAATTACTAAGGCCACTCCACGTAGTTAAAAGGAGATTTATTTAAAGGCGTAACTCACAAATGAAGGGATAGGTAGATGATGGGTTCTGGAAGAGACGCAGCGCAGTCCGGCGGTGTTCTCTGGAGAACTTTCCTCGGTCTACCTCTCGCGTCCCGGTCCAGGAAACAAGAGAGCGCCGCGCATCCCGATCTCAGGTCTCCAGCCCTCCCTTGGCCCCGCCTTGTAGGCGTGATAGTTACGGAAGCCTCAATGGGGGTTGGAACTTCCAGACCAAAGCTGGAATGGTTACCCACTACAGTACAAAGGGAATAGCTGTAGCCTAGAAAGCCAGTTTTGAGTTAATACTACTTTACCATTTATTAGACACATGCATTACCTTGAGCACACTAATTGCCTATCTTTGCTGATTCTCAGAAAGGTATGAATGGTAACTGTCTTCCTATGTTCTTATAAGAATGAAAAGTATTTGACACATAGTAGCTGCTTAATAAAAAGGTCACTGTTATCTTGAAATTTATGCATAAGCATTTAAAAAGCAAATTATGAGTAATGTAAAATTTCTGCTACTTAGATTATACCCATTTGTGAAGACCCATAATAAACACACACACACACACACACACATACACACACACACACACACACACACACACACACACATACTCATCTTGATGACAACTACTTCATATGTCTCTGTATGACTGTCATACTCAAGAAAAAGGTACATTACTCAAAGTGGCTTGTGCAGTGGTGAAGAGCAGTGCTATTCAAAGGGATATGTATGGTACGGATAGGAGGAACAGTATGATAGTCAACAGAATTTTGTCTATGTGGGAAATGCTGTTGATGTGGGTGGAGAGACAGATGGTGAGAGACGATCCTCACTTCTAGTTTGGGTGCCATAGGCAATTGCACTGATACCAGTCAGAGGCTAGGAGGAAGGCACAGAGTCAACCAAGCTGATAGATGCAATTTTGGACATACAGCTTGTGATGCTCACAGGATATTCTGGTGTGTGTGTGTGTGTGTGTGTGTGTGTGTGTGTGTGTGTGTGTGTG
>CABHPR010144368.1:0-37447 GCA_902168415.1 Peromyscus melanophrys | reverse complement strand
TGTGTGTGTGTGTGTGTGTGTGTGTGTGTGTGTGTGTGTGTGTGTGTTTGTGTGTGTGCGCGTGTGCGCGTGCGTGCACACTCATGTATATACACATGCATATAGAGTTCAGAGGACAACCTTAAGTAGTTTTCCTCATGTTCTGTCCACTGTTTATTTTTTTAAATTTTTTATGGGTTTTCATTGGCTTAGAACTCTCCAGATGGGCTCTCAAAGTGAGCCATAGGGATCTGCCAGTCTCCACCTCCCCAGTGCTGGGATTGCAAATACATGCCACCGTGACTTACTTTTTTTTTTTTTTTTTAAACCATGGATTCTGAGACTTGAACACAGATCATTATGCTTGCAAGGCAAACACTTTACAGGCTGAGCTTTCTCTCCAGTCCTCACCTTGTAGTTCTTTGGGGGAGGCAATGGTTGCAGGGGCCTGAAATGAATGGCAAGTCAATGCCAGAGGGAAGGCAACACCCACTGTGATGTGGAAGAGTCACAGGAAGATGAGAGGCATAGCACTGAGAAGGTGAAGATGCTTCCATGAAGAGGGAGGGAGGGTCCAGAAGGAAGGGGACCAGAGGACGGAAGGAAGTTAGAGGGTGGCTAAGTGGAAGTCAAATGAAGACTCTTATTAAACATCTGGTGAAATTATTGTCAGAATTTAGTAGAAAGGAGGCCTTTAAAGGCATTCAATAGATGTGGGTGAAAATGAATGGATGCCACACTTGTGAAAAGTTTAAATGGAGACATAATGTCCAGAAGGGGAGACAGGGCCATAATTTGGGGTGGATTCAGGATCAGGGCAGATTTTTTTTTTCTTCTACAAATAATGGAAGTTGCTTAAAAAGTTTGTAAGACTGAAGAAGAGGCAGTAGGGAGGGGATGAGACTTTACAATTAGATGATGTTCCAGAAGGAGCTGAGTCTTAAAGAAAAATCTCCTTATCGTCTCTGTGTGGCCTGGGGCAGCCTTGTAGGTGGGTGTGGGTACAGTGAGGTGGAAAGATAGAGAAAAAAATCAGTCTGGTTTCATTTTCTCAGAGAGGAGATAGCATAGCACCCTCTGTGAGTGGGGTAGGAGGGGTTGAGCCTCTGTGAACACTAGTAGGTGGTAACTGCCTGTTACCCCAGCAGCAGGAGAGGAAGTGACTGAAAGTAGATGTGATGTCAGAGCCACAGAGAGGAGACACTCAGAAACCAGGAACATGTAGGCTGTATGGTCTTTTGTGTTTCTGTTTGTTTCATACAGTGCTCAGCTGCTTATAATGAAGCTTGCATCTTAAGTCTCTTAAATTTTTCTTGTGTATATGCATATCACATTTTGCTCTTTGGGCTTATTCCAAAGGCAAGTTTGAAACGAGAGTTGTCATGAAGGTCTCACACCAAGATAGCGGCATTGGGATTGGACATTGTGGTGTTCTAAACTCTACCTCACGTTTAGTTTGGTTTTACAGCTCATGCCATAGTCTGTTACCAAGCACATATATTTGATTTTTAACTGAAGCAAATTCAATTTTAAGGGATTCACTTTTTGTTCTTGGAGCATTTTGGGTCACCTAAAAACAAAAGTTTCCTGACAGAAAATACGTTCAAGCACAAACACCTAAACAAGTGGCTTTATGGCATCTGATGCTTGGCATCAGTGGTGTGCTACCTATGGCATAATCAGCATCTGGGTTAACTTCAAAAGACAGAGAGGTCATTTTCTAGACAATAAAAGCTTATGGGAAACTGTACCTTCAGCTCCAGTGGAAGACCAAATGGGTTCAGGCTTGACACCCTAGCAGAAATGTTTTTGTATATAAATGGAGCTCTTGGATTCTCTCTTGGCTCTCCCACCTTCTAGCATGACCTTCAAGGAACTGTCAAAACAACCTTGGAGGACTTGCAAGGCAGGAATGGCTCTTTTAAGCAGCAGCAGAGAATAGAAAGATCTCAAAGTGAAGCCTATTGTCAGGAGACTTGCTTTGCCCTGGCTCTCTTCCAGGAGTGAGTGAGTTTGGATTTGGCTTGGGTTGAGTTGCATTTAATCTCCAAAGTGGAGATGGGAACCAAATTGTTAACCTTACAAAGTTTAACCACAAAGGCGTGATGGCGGTACATTTGAAAATGTTAGCTAAGAATGTCTGATTCGTGACAATGATAATGATACAGCACATATTCTCAGATTTCCTGCGTTTAGAACATGTTTAAATTTTTTGTCTATAGATTTTTCATGTATGGAGATCGAGTTCTGAGCTATTGTATTATGAACATTTTGCAGATGCCCACATCACTTTTATATATTTATTTTATTTGACTTGAAAACATTTACAGATAGTTTCACTCTGGATTTCAGTTAGCATAAGACTTATCTATACTAGTCTTACAAATGGAGTGGCCAAAGTATATTGGTGATCTATTGCACAAAGACTAACCCAGAACAGATGAGTAGCTGCCATATAAACATTTATGAGCTAGTGCAATGACTGTCCTCATTTGAAAGCAACCAGTATCAACTTGGCCCATACCACAGTGGGTGTGAAAATTGCAAGGTAAAATAAAACAGATGAGACCATTTAAGTTTGAAATGGAAGAACAGATCACCGGCAACAGCTATTTACTTTCACAGTCACTAAAATAGGGTGTTTTGTTGTGAAAACTATCAATACAGGGTGATGGATACCCTGCTTAAAGTGCCAATATGATGCCATTCTGAACTGCAAAACGATTTCATTACAAGTGTATGGGGAACCCTTAAACATGACATTACGATGCGACTGTAATGTAAGATAACAATGGAAAAACAATTTCAGAGTAAGTATAAGGAGACTATAACCATGCAGTTAGAAGGCCACTGGAATGTGAGATTATAATAGCTCAACATTAAAATAGTGAGCAAGATGTGGTCAATTGTGTTCCTTTTTCTTAAACTGGGAAATAACCTAGACACCATTTATGCTCATGAATAGTAAAGTCCTAGGATGCATTTAGGAAGGATGGAGCTCAGCTCCAGTATATCCACTTCTTATTCCCATTCTAAAGTGCCGTCCGTCCCTTTTCCATTTCCTGGGGTTAAGTTGGAAACGGTTTTTATCTGACCTTATCATTTTTCTTCAACCATACAACTTTGAGACTTGGCTGCAAGTTCTAAACCTCTTCTACCTAGCCCCACAACTTGGCCACATTAGCCACATTTGGGGTCCAATTGGAGACAAGCTGGGTGGGTGTCTACTGCTCATTGTACCTCTTTAACTCCCGGGTGTCACTGGACGCAGCTGAAATCTCAGCAGTAGAAATTTGTTTCCTTGAGTACAAAAGTGTTCATTTTCAAGAACTCTTAGTAAATTAAACTTGAATATAAACTTATAACATGGTATTTACCTGATAAAGGGGTTGTACATTAAACCCAAATAATCTAAGAACCTTACCATCAGACAGCCCTGAGTTCATAATCTATCTTCTCTACTTACTTGTGAGTGAACCCGGGCATATCCCTCCTATCACCTTTAACATGAGGCTACTGACGGCAATTAGTTCTTAGGGCTAATTGTCACAGGGCCTAGGCCTTGTAAGCAGTTGACAATTTTTCTCCCTTTGTAGACATGGAAAGGGAAAATCTCTGCGAGTCTCTAGTTTTGATCTCCAGCACCATGTAAAACAAAGAGCCTATGCTCCAAATTAAACAAAAAAACAACAAAAGGAAAAAGAATGGGTCAAGATCCTGGAGAGGATAGGTTGGGTGATAGAGAATAGGATTTAATGCATGATAGCATGTACACAAATTTCTTCCCAGTTTCAGACTTGCTTCTGAGCCACTCCAATTCAGTCTAATGAGAGAGTTACAGCCTTGATTATCTAAGGCATGCTTACTTGAGTCATATCTGTTCCTGTCGTTCTCCACCCTCAGGTTATTGTGTTTGTCCACAGTTGCTGTCTCACTTAGTATTGCTCTTTCTGTGGTATCAGAACATTCTGTCCTTGTGTGGTGACTGTTACTGTGGCCCAAGTGATCATCTGTCATGGGGCCTCTTTCCTGTAAGCTTCTAGCTTGCATGTTGAAACCTTAAATAATTTCTTGGCTCATACAATGATTGCTGTTTGTTTCCTAACCGCCGAGGTTACACAAAAGTGTGCAAACATAGTGTTGCCATACCTGTGATCCAGTCTGAAATCCATTCATCTATGCCATACTTAAAGCACCAATCCACTGCAATCAAACACAATTCTGTGAGTATAGAATAAGACCTTGTCTCCCTAGATACTGTCTTCTGGTAAGGGTTAGTTTCTCTCCAAAGCCCTAATAGCATTACAAAGCATTCCCATGAAGGAATTACTTGGCTGTAAAAAATACATTCTTGTATCACTCAGGTTTAATGGCCCCATTCACTATACTGTTGGATAATTTCCTTAAAAGTCCATCCACAGAGATGAATCACCAAAGGCCATGAACTCCTTGGAGCAGGACCCATGGTGAACATACTTTCTGCTAGCTTTTAGCAGTGTTAAGCATTGAAGTTAATGCACAAATGATTGGGGAGTGAATTTAATGTAGACTACAAACCTGTCCAAAGTACTTAAGGCGGTGTGATCTGAGGAAGTATGGAATTCAGGGCTGCAGTGTGATGTCTGGGCACACAGTTTACAGTGAGCATCAACTGTGTAGAAGACATGGCGAAGACCATGAAAGTCTGATGAGGAAGGGTTCAGGGAACAAATATATTAAAAAATGTGTACAGTATATTAACTTCATAGACTCTACTTAATTCATTTAATTATAGATATTGTCATTCACATTTTATAAACACAGACTAGGAGAGATTAAGAGAATTTTCTGGGGTGACAGAGTGGGAGTCTTCAACTTAGGCCTTGAACATCACCATGTGCTTACAATCCTTTGTCATTTCTACTCTCCCACACAGCTTTCCACCATGCGAGAGTAATTACAACCCAATTGTCTTAGTTACTTTTCTCACTGCTGTGATAAAATGCCCGAGAGAAGCAAGCTAAAGAAGGAACAGTTTATTTTGGCTTGAGGCTTGAGGTCACATTGCGTCTTTAGCCAGGAAGCAAAGAGAGAGAATCCTGCTGGCTTTCTCCCCCACCCCCCCTTTTTTGTTTTTGTTTTTGTTTCTTGTTTTTTTTTTTTTTTCAGTCCAGGACTCCAGCTGTAGGAGGGTGCTGCCCACATTTGGGGTGGGTCTTCCTCAGTTAAGCCTCTCTGGAAATGTCCTCACAGGTACATTCAGATGTATGTCTCCTTGATGTTTTTAAATTAAATTAAGTGAACAATGGCGATTAACTCTCCATCCACTAAAGCAGAAGAGATGGAAAACTGAAGAAGAGGTGAAGCAATAAAGGCTAGCCAAGCAGAGACTCAAGTGCTGTGCCTGAGTCAGGAGGCTGTGTGACATGGAAAACTAAAGACAACAAAACATCTGGATATTATTTATGGGTCTCTTTGATGTTTGTTATCTACTGTCTGCTACAGTGGAATATTCTAAAAGCAGGTTAAACTCTTTTTCTTTGGGATTTGGACAATTCTGGGTACATCTATTATATTACTGAGATAGACCTGATGGAATGCACTTAACAGAGAGCTCTCTGAGGGAAACCTCCAAGAGGTCTGTTTGGGAGCAGGGACAAGGTTGGGTAAGAGAGAAATAAAAAAACAGGTTGTTTTCAAGTAGCAGAATGATGGTGTTTCCTTGAAGACCAGACTTCCTCCTGCCCCTGTGCAGTTGTCTCTGAGTCAGAACATGGTGTGAGTTGGAAGAAGCCATAACTAGAACATTTCACAAATTTATCATATAAAGTCTCTGCAAGATTTTTGGGACTGGAAGGTAGCATTGATGGAGACCAACATATAAAGCAACAATGTCTGAATGTGTTTTCAAAATTTGTAATCCTTATTTTTTTTATAATTTTGCATATATGTGCCTGGCATATTGACCACTGTCACCGCCTACCTCCCAATTACCCCATCTTTTCTCTCCCTGTGAGTTAATGATTGCAATTGTTGGATTAAGTTTAGAAAATGACTTAAAAAACAAAACAAAACAAAACTACAGAGTCTCATAGAGCCCAGGCTGGCCTGGAACTTGTTATGTGACCAAGGATGAACTTAAACTCCTGATCCTTCTGCCTCTACTTTCCAAAGGCTAGGATTACAAGTGTGCAAGCTGGAAAACACTATTTTTTTTTTTTTTTTTGGTTTTTCGAGACAGGGTTTCTCTGTGTAGCTTTGCGCCTTTCCTGGAACTCACTTGGTAGCCCAGGCTGGCCTCGAACTCACAGAGATCCGCCTGCCTCTGCCTCCCGAGTGCTGGGATTAAAGACGTGCGCTACCACTGCCCGGCTGGAAAACACTATTTCAACCTTAAAAAGTTTCTTATATAAAACTTGGTGCTATTTCATATCCATTAATTAAAAAATATACACAAACAAGTGGCTATAAATTCATTAATTCTTTTAACAAATTTATGTTTATTACTTATAAAAATCTGCATATCTGAAGCAAGTACATCCATTGGGGAGACACACTCTATATGGAAAATTTAACAAGTACAAATGAAATTGCAGACTTACTGCCATGAAGTCAGACTTTGGGTGCAGTGCTGCTATGCTGAAGATTATAGTGTCCTAAAACCAGATGTGCTCACCACAGCCCAGTGCACTGGGTATATTATCATAAGAAAACCATGCCCAAGAAGTGGATACAGAGATATGCAGCTACCCATGATACAGAAAACAAGTGTCAGATGTAGGCCCATCCCTAAATAAGTCACTTATACCATTTCCTCTAAAGCTCAGGGAATATTGGGAAGACAGGGTGAGAAGTATGTAAGAGCCAAAAGACAGAATAAAGGGTAAAATATGTCATTCCTTAGATTTGAATTATTATTGCAGTTATTAACTTACATCAAATGTAAATACTTACACTGGGTCCACATAAGACCAACACTATCAACAACCAGTCAGGAAAGATAGAGGGGTTCACAGGTCCTACAGTTTACCTCTTAACTATTGGCTATCAATAGCTTCTAAGAGGGAAAATAACTGTTTTAGTTGTGTACTGAGACCATCAGGCTCCTAAGGATAGCTCCAAACCCACAGTTACATAGCCCTGGTTAATATTGTTGGTTCATGAAACAAAATGAATAAAAATGTGAGAGAGAGATCGTGGGATGACTCATCCCTAACAGGCTTGAGGGCCAGCTGGCCCAAACCAGTAAAAAAGATACTTTCTGAGAGCCAACCTGGGTCTGCCTAAGGGCCTTAGCAACAGCAGCTGAGACATGATCTGGAGATGACCTGGACCAATGAGAGGCAGCCATGTCACACCAGCAGATGCATATTCATCAAACCTTCCCCTGAGGTGGGGTGGAGGGTATATAAGACTTGCCTCTTCTTGAATAAACTGAGCTTGTTGTTTCGACATTCTCCCAGAGTCTGTGTCATTGACTCTGCACCTACTTGGCCCCCTCCCACAAAGGGAACAACAGCACAGGACCCTGCCACAAGAGATTAGTGGGAAGTAAAGGCATGGAAAAGGTGGCAGGAGATGGGAGAGAGTGGGGATTAGAATGGTATCTTAGTGTTTCTATTGCTGTGAAGAGACATCATGTGGTAGTATGAATGTACTTGGCCCCTGTAATCCTAAAGGGAGTGGCACCATTAGGAGGTGTGGCTTTGTTGGAGGAAGTGTGTCACTGTAGAGGCAGGCTTTGAGGTCTCATATATACTCAAGATACACCCATTGTCTCAGTCTACTTCCTATTGATTCTGATCAAGATATAGCCAGTACCATGTCTGCCTGCATACTGCCATATCCCACACGATGATAATGGACTAAACCTCTGAAAACATAAGCCACCTCAATTAAATGTTTTCCTTTATAAGAGTTGTTATGGTCCTGGTATCTCTTCACAGCAATAGAAACTCCAACCAAGACAGAAGTTGGTACCAGGAACTGGCGTATTGCTGTGAAAGGCCTGACCATACTTTTGTTTGGAGGGATTTGGACTTTGGCGGTTTGGGTTAGGAAAGTGGGGGAATACTTTAAGTGCTGCTTAATGGGCCATACCAGTAGGTACATAGAAGACAGGGGTGCTAAGAGTGCCTTGTACTGTGGGGGCTGGCTCTAGAGGTTTCAGAGAAGAATTTTAGTATATAGCCTAGAGACCAGTCTTGTGATATTTTGGTGAAGAATGTGGCTGCTTTTTGCCCTTATCCAAAAAGTTTTACTTAAGCTAAAGTGAAGACATTTGGATTAATTCTGTTGGCAGAGGAAATCTCAAAACAGCCTAGTATAGACTCTGTTGTGTGGTTGCTAGTGTTAACTCTAATGAATATATATAATGAAAAGGAGTAAGCTGAGCAAGGAAAAATATTTGAGGATAAAAAGCACCAGGAAGTAGAATGGAGCTAAGTTCTGTGTTCAAGGAGATAAGCATATTAAGAAATGGAATAAAGGGAGTGGTGGCCTCAGGGCAGATCCCATCCAACTAAGTTTCCAACTTGTGAAAATGAATTAAAGAAAATCTTAGAGCCAGGTATGGTGGTGATGCCTTTAATCCCAGCACCCAGCAGGCAAAGGCTAGCATATCTCTGAGTTTGAGGCCAGTCTTGTCTACAGATCCACTTTCAGGACAACCAAGTTTAGGTAGTGAAGGTAAAAAACAGAAACCTAGTGAAGATGTAATTGAATGAAGGGGCCATGTTCCAGTCCTAGCAAGCAGCAGAATTTCATAGCTTCAGCCACATGGTCTTGGCTTTAGAGTTAAGGATAGAAGAACTGAGCTATGGAATTTGCCTCTATGTCTAAGGAAAGCCACTGAGGCTAGGCATGTGTCAGGCATGTCCCTGAATGGAGCCTAGAGAGGCTATTTTGTGAAGCTGTGAAGTTGAAGTCTGGATTGCCTTGGAGACCCCAAGATGTTGGAGATGCTGAAGCCATGGGATACCTGTTGAGGAAAGCTGCTAGCAGGGATTGGAACCAGCCCAAGAGAAAGAAGTATGTTGCAGTCAACAAAGCCAAAAGGAGTCAGAATTCTGAAGAGCATTTTGGCATTAGACATGGAGATGTAGAATTTGGAGTTTGCCCAGCTGGTTTTCAGTCTTGCTTTGGTTCAATATTTCCTCACTATGCTCCTTCTCTATGTTTTGGAATGGTAATATATATCCTGTGCCATTATATATTAGAAGTATGTGATCTGCTTTATTTTGATTTTACAAGGGGATTACAGTTAAGGGATTTCCATGAGTCTCAGAAGAGACTTTGGACTTAAAACAAGTTTGAGACTGTTATAGACTATGGGGACTTTTGAAGTTGGACTAATTGCATTTTACATTATGATATTGTTACAAGCTTTTGGGGCCTAGGGAGTAGAATGTTTTAGCTTGAATGTAATTGGCCACCATAATCCCAAAGGAAGTGACACTATTAGGAGGTATGGCCTTGTTGGAGTAGGTGTGGTCTTGTTGGAGGAAGTGTGTCACTGTGGGGGTGGGCTTTGAGGTCTCATATATGCTCAAGATACTGCCCAGCATCTCAGACCACTTCCTGTTGCCTGAAAGATGTAGGAATCTCAGCTACTTCTTCAGTACCTTGTCTGCCTGCACACTGCCATGTCCCACCATGATGATCATAGACTGAACCTCTGAACTGTAAGTGAGTCACCCCAATTAAATGTTTTCCTTTGTAAGAGTTGCCATGGCCATGGTGTATCTTAGGGTTTCTATTGCTATGAAGAGTCACCATGACCATGACAACTCTTGTGAGGGAAAACATTTAATTGAAGTAACGGCTTACACTTCAGAGGTTCAGTCCATTATCATCATGGTGGGGAATATGGTGATGTGTAGGCAGACATGGTGCTCAGGCTATATCTTGATCAGAAGGCAACAGGAAATGATCTGTCTGTCATACTGAGTATAGCTAGAGAAAAAGAAACCTCAAAGCCTGCCCCTATAAGGACACACTTCCTCCAACAAGACCACACCTACTCCAACAAGGCTACACCTCCTAATAGTGTCACTCTCTTTGGGGGCCAAACTACCACAAATGTTCAGTATGTATTGCAGATATGTTTAAAATTATTTGAGAACAAATTAAATAAATAAGCAAAGTAAAATGAGAGGAAGAAAGTAAGAGTTTAACATGAATCTTAAAGGGTCTCTTCAACTCAGCTGATCCTGTTTCCATGAATCTTCAGACTGAAAGCTTCTGAGTCCTCATCCAAATGGATCTCAGCTGAACTGCTGCTAAAAGCCTAAAAGATTAAAAGCTTAAAAGCCTCTAGTTCCAGATCCTCATGCCTTATATGCCTTTCTGCTTCTTGCCATCACTTCCTGGGATTAATGGTGTATGTCACCATGCCTGGCTGTTTCCAGTGTGGCCTTGAACTCACAGAGATCCAGATGGATCTCTGCCTCCGGAACACTAGGATTAAAGGTGTGTGCTACCACTGCCTAACCTCTAAGTTTAATATAGTGGCTATTCTGTTCTCTGACCCCCAGATAAGTTTATTGGGGTGCATAATATAAGAGTCCCCAAAATATTTTGGAAAGTGAATGGCATCTGGCAGTGGTAACAATTTCTATGACATTGATCAGTTCCATATGGACTGGTACTGGTTCTTTGTCAATCAATATGCAGACACTAGTGTTCAGCACTTAATGAGTCAGTATTGAATGAATGAATAAACTTGAGACTGGCAAAAGTCAGTCCCTTCTTGCCATTGCATTCTGGTCCATTGTGTAGATACATAAGTATAGAGCAGTTACCATGAAATAAAGAAAATGGCTTACCACTTGTCATTCAGTCAGTACATAAATAAAATAGTTTTTTTTCCCAGTAGAACAGTCTGTAGATCAGTCTCTTTACTGGCATTTGAACCTGTTCCCACTCAACAAGTCAGTTGAGACAGGAATTGTAATTTAATTTTGTTCACTTCACTGGTGGCTGTCACAACAAACTCTGATGTTTTAGCTGCAAGAAAAAGATGACCTGTGTCATTTCCTTTCCTAATTTTAAAATGTGGTTTGCAGGGTGTTTTGATTGGAAATAGAAATATCATATCATTGGAATATTCTAAGAAAGTGTGATTGTTAGCATCGGCAGTGTGAGACCATCTAGAGTCACCAGCAAAGGGAGACTTACTGGGGACTACACAGATTAGGTTGACCTATGAACGTGAGTGTTAGGTATTATCTTGATGTCTTCATGGAGATTGTACAGATTAGGTTGGCCTGTGGACATGTGTGTCAGGTGTTATCCTGATAACACTGATTGAGGAGGGGAGGTTCACCTACTGTGGGTAGTACCATTCCCTTAGGCCTGTGGACATGTGTGTCAGGTATTATCCTGATAACACTGATTGAGGAGGGGAGGTTCACCTACTGTGGGTTGTACCATTCATTCCCTTAGGCCTGTAGACATGTGTGTCAGGTATTATCCTGATAATACTGATTGAGATGGGGAAGTTCACCTACTGTGGGACTTAGGCGGGAACAGGGTCTGGATTTGTATGATAGTGGAGAAAGCGAGCTGAACATAGCATGGCTACAGTTATTGCTCTCTGCTTTTGAGTGTGGCTGTCATATGACTGTTGCTTCACATTCCTGCTGCTTTGACTTCCTTAAAGTGATGGGCTGCAACCTGAAACTGTGAGTCAAATAAATCCTTCCTCCTTTACGTTGCTTTCGCCAGGCTGCTTTATCACACAACAGGAAATGAAACTAAGACAGGGAGCAAATAATGTATTTGGGTTAATTTTAATTAAACCATTTACTTTGAAGAAGTATCAGCTTCATAGTATCTATCAATTTCCATAGATAGGGCAGAGATTTTACTCTGAACTCCATGAATATGATCAATGTTGGCTGCTCCCCACCCCTCCACCAAATTTTCTTTTCTTCTTCACTTCTGGGACTGTCAATTCCCAGAAAATCTAGGGAGACCCTAATTGATAAGCACTCAGCGTGCACTCATGCTATTGAAGCATCATGGGAGGGACAATAAGAGGAAGTGGAATCATGACATTCAAAGAGAATCTCAGATGGTTCCAGATGAAAGGGAGCTCAGAGAGCATCATAGTTCTATTTGCTCATTCCACTGATGTTGTAAGGTGACTTGTACATCAAAAATCTGGTTAGTGCTAGGTGTACAACACTAGAAGTTTTTCTGCTTCATCATTTCTCCTTTCTGTGGCCTTCATATTTTGATTTAAGCTTTAAGTCCAATGTCACCCCTTCTACTATCAGGCGACTGAAAGACTCTCTATAAAGATGTTGTCTATTGGTTCCTCTAGAGACTCTTATGACCTGCTCCAGGAAGCTGACTTTTGAAGGTAGAATCAGAAGGTTCCATTGCCCTCTGCCTTCTAGTTGTTTGGATTTAATCAATGGGAGACTTTCTAGAATACTGGAAGACAGGAAGTACACGAGATCAATGCAATTATTAGTCTGCAGGCGTGGATTGCAAGTAATTTGTGGCTATTTGCTCCCTAAGGCCACATTTGGTGTTGTAACATACTACTTGATGTTGTACCAGTCGGTTGACATTTGAGGCTAAACGCTAAAATGGGCAAGTTGGGTTGTAATGATCTCCAACCTCCCTTTCATCTTGAACTTTCTGAGGCTCTCTTTGAATTTCGTGACTCCACTTTCTCCTGGTTTCCCTCCTATCAGTCTTCAAAGGAGAGTCTTTCTTTCAGCTATGATTTTTTAAATCATAACTGCTGTTCTACTCTCTCCACTCATCCTTAGGGGTAGGTAATGGTGCCGCAGTTTGCTAGCTCTAAGGGACTTCACTTTCCCTTATCCGATTTTCTTGATGTTGTCTACACCTTTGAAATGGTCTCCTTATTACATTCTCTTCATCCAATTTTATATAACATTTCTCCCTCAGTAAATACTGACTGATATGACCCATTCTTTTTTTTGCAATTGAAAATAGATTTTTTTTCATGTAATATATTCTGATTATGGTCTTCCCTCCTCCAATTCCTCCTAGATCTTCCCCACCAACTCAAACCTATACCCTTTCTTTCTCTCAATAGAAAACAGTCATCTTAAAAAATAAAATAAGATAAAATAAAAACAAACCTGAATGGGACAAAAAAATCCAAGAAAAACAAAAAACCAAAACCAAACCCCAAAAAAGAAAGAAAAAGAGCCAAAGAAAAAGCGTAAGAAGCATACACACACACACACACACACACACACACACACACACACACACTTGCAAATAAAGAAATCCCATAAAGACACAAAATCAGAAACCGTAATATGTAAGCGAAAGACCTGTAGGGTTAGACAAAACAAAACAAAATTCCTAGACAAAGCGTTATGAGACAAAAAAACTCTTCAAAACTATCATTGAGTTCGTTTTGTGTTGACTATTTACTGCTGGGCGTGGGAACTGTTCTTAAGTGTGGTTTGTGTACCCAGTGAGACTCCACTGTAGAAAACTAATTTTTCCATGTGAGCATCATCAATTGGCGATAGCTTCTAGGTTAGGGATGGAAACTTATGTTCACTTCCTCTCTCATTACTAGGATACCTTCTACCTTAGACCTATGCAGGCCCTGCATATGCTACTACAGTCTGTGAGAGTTCATATGTACACCAGTACTATTGTACCTAGAAGGCCTTATTTCTTGGTGTCTTTCACCCCCACTGGCTCTTACAATCTTTCTGCTTCCTCTTCCACAGAGTTCCCTGATCCCTGAGGTGAGGGATTTGATGGAGACATTCCATTTAGGACTGAGTGTTCCAAGGTCTCTCACTCTCTGCATATTGTCTAATTATGGGTCCCTGTACTTGTTCCCATCTACTAAAGGAAAAAGCTTCTTTGATGATGGCTGAGCAAGACACTGATCTCTGGGTATAGCAGAATATCATTAAGAATCATTTTATTGCTATGTTCCTTTAGTAGAATAGTAGTATTTGTTTTTTTACCTAGGTTCATGGCCTATCTCGTCTCAGATTCTTGGCCACTGAAAGAGTGTTGGGAATGGGTTCCAGCTCATGAATTAGGCTTTAAATCCAATCAGATAGTGGTTGGTTATTCCCACAACTTTCATGCCACTGTTGCATGAATATATCTTGCAGGCAGATCACCATTGTAGATTGAATGTTTTGTAGCTGACTCATTCTTTGTCACCCTATGTTTTTTCATCATCACAAAAATTACAAACCATACTCAATTTAAAAATATTCATTTGCTTACTATTTGGCTTTCTCAAACGAGTGTTTCTTTTGATTACTGTAATGTCTGACTGATAGTAGGTACTCAGTAACTCTTGAGTGGGTGGATCCAGGCAAATAAACTTCTAGTTCTAAATTATTTCTAAGATCTGTACACTGAATGCTACATCACAATGATGGGAGAAATTGAAGAAGACACAAGTAATGGAGAGATAGTCCGTGCTCATAGATGTATAAATTAATATTATTAAAATGTCCATACCCTGTCTCGAAAAACCAAAAAAAAAATGTCCATAGTTCCCAGAGTAATATACATATTGAATGCACTCCATAATAAATCCCAATAGCATTCTTTACAGAAATAAAAATGTTTAAATTGGTATAGAATCATGAAAGAACACAAATAACAATAGCATTTCTAAGAAAGAAAAACAAAGATGGAGGCATCACATTCACATTCTATGATTTACAATTATCTTACAGGCTTGTAGTAATCAAAATGGTATGGTACTGTCATAAAACAGACATATTAACTAGTAGAAGAGAGACTAGTAAACAGAGAGCCCGTAAGAATCAATCCAAGCATATGCAGTCAACACAATTTTGACAAGGATACTTAGAAAACAATAGTGACAGGAAGTCTCTTTAATAAATGGTGCTAGAAAACTAGTTTTCTATGCATGGGATAATTAAAAAGAGAGAGAGAGAGAAAAGAAACTAGGTTTTTATTTTGTACCAGGCATAAAAATTACTCAAAGTGGATAAAGGACCCAAATGTAAAGCTAGAAAGTATTAGAAAATACTAAAAGAAAAGAGGAAAATCTTTTGGACATTGTCCTCGGTGATGAATTTTTAGGTATCAGACCAACAAGCTTGGGCTACAAAAGCAAAAATAAGTAAGTGGGACTACATCATGTCAAAAGCTTATATTCAGTTAAGGAAACGACACAGTGCAGCATCCTGGGAAACACATTTATTAGCTGAATAGTTGATCATGGATCAACACCATAGCTATAAAGAACACATGCAAGTCAATCATAGATAAGCAAATGATCTGATTAAAAAGGGTTCAAAGATCTGGAGAAACATTTCTTCAAAACTTTAAGAATGGCCAACAGAAACACAAAAAGATGTTCAACATCATTAGTTACCAAAGAAATGCAAGTAAAACCACTGTAAAACAACACACTTCACCAGGAAATTGGCTCAGTTGGTAAGGACACTTGACAACAAGCCTGACAACCCATGTTTGATCCCTGGGGTCCTTATGTGGAAGCAAAGAAACAACTCCAAAGAGTTGTCCTCTGACCTCCACATTTGAGCGATGTCACAGGCATATTCCTCTACATAAATTATATATTATTAGGATGCTTATTATAAAACATTGAAAGATAGCAAATATTGACAAGAGTATGTAGAAAAGAAAAAATCAGTATTGAATCTTCCAAATAAATTGGAAATAGAATTCCCAAGGTGACCCAGAAATATCTCTTTTTTACAAATACCAAAAGGAAATGAAATGAGCATCTCAGAAAGATAGCTGTACTCCGCATCCAATCGCAACACTACTCATAGTAGACAAAATATGTAATAACTAACCTGAGTCCATCAGTAGATAAGAAACCATGGCTATACTCCGAATTCATTGCAACACTACTCATAGTAGACAAAATATGTAATAACTAACCTGAGTCCATCAGTAGATAAGAAACCATGGCTATACTCCGCATCCAATTGCAACACTACTCATAGTAAACAAAATATGTAATAACTAACCTGTGTCCATCAGTAGATAAGAAACCATGGCTATACTCTGCATCCAAATTGCAACACTACTCATAGTAGACAAAATATGTAATAACTAACCTGTGTCCACCAATAGATAAGAAACCATGACATCTATGTACAGTGGGATATTATGCAGTATTAAAAAGTATCTTGCCATTTGCCACAATGTGGAAGAATCTTGAGGGTATTATGCCAGGCAATACAAACCAGATACAGAATAGAAACCATTCCTTGAATTCATATGTGGAAGCTGTTATTTTTGCAGTGCTGGGTATTAAACTTGGGCTTATACATGTTAGGTAAGCCCTTTACCACTGAGTAGCACCCCCAGCCTTCATATACATTATTATATGAAATCTAATAAGTGGAAATGTGTAGATAAAGAGAACAAAGCAGTGATAATCAGTAGGCAGGAATCAGGGTCAGTAGGTGAATTAGCTAGCTTCTCTATTTCTGTGGTAAAACCCTGTGACCAAATGAAACTTGAGGAGGAAATGGATTCTTTTTGGATTACAGGTTACAGTTCATCATCAGAGAAGCTAAGACAGGAACCTAGAGGCAGGAACTAAAGTAGACCATGGAGGAATACTACTTTGCTGTGGGATGGTCTGTATGTCAAACATGTTGCTTATTGGTCAATAAATAAAACACTGATTGGCCAGTGGTCAGGCAGGAAGAAGAATAGGCGGGACAAGGAGGAGAGAATTCTGGGAAGTGGAAGGCTGAGCCGGAGACACTGCCAGTCGCCACCATGACAAACAGCATGTGAAGATGCCAGTAAGCCACAAGCCATGTGGCAAGGTATAGATTTATAGAAATGGATTAATTTAAGATATAAGAACAGTTAGCAAGAAGCCTGCCATGGCCATACAGTTTGTAAGCAATGTAAGTCTCTGTGTTTACTTGGTTGGGTCTGAGTGGCTGTGGGACTGGCGGGTGAGAGAGATTTGTCCTGACTGTGGGCCTGGCAGGAAAACTCTAGCTACACTACTTATTGGTTTGCTCTTCATAGCTTTCTCAGCTTGATTGTTTTAGACATCACAAGACTACCTGTCCAAAGATAGCACCAACCACAGTGGGCTGGGCCCTCCCACATCAGTCATGAATCAAGAAAATGCCCATTGACTTGCCCACAGGCCAATCTGATGGAGACATTTTCTCAGTTATGGCTTCCTCTTCCCAGATGATCCTAGCTTTTTTGTCAAGTTGACAAAAAAGGAATCAACATAGGAGGAAATTGGGAGATGAAGTTCAGAAGATCCATAAACAAGCAGAATAAAAAAGTCTGGAGATTGAATGCATCACACCAGAGAAGCAGGTAATAAAATTGTACTGTTTTGGGGATTCAGTCTAAATGAGTAATTTGACCTGTTCTTTCCACAAAAAAATAAAGCTGATAATGATTTTTTATGATAGATGATAATTTGTTTATTATAATAGTCTAGGAGGTTTATAATACACACACAATGGTCTATGTCTTAAAATAAAATTTAAGAGAACACTTGAAAGTCTTGGATTGGAGCTCAGTGGTTGAGTACTTTCCTAGTGTCTTCAAAGCCCTGGGTTTGAGGAAATTTGTTCACAATGAGAATAATCCCATGGAACTTTTAAAGACAATTCTGTGTAAAGGGAAATTGTAATCTATCCCAACTCTAGTATGGGCTGCATAATCTTTGTGTCCAGTTGCTACTATTTAATCTACTGTTTCTAGATGTGCTTTAGATCAGTCTCACGGGTTGTAGTTTCATGGCAGCAGGGACTGGGTGTGTTGTATTCATGCTTGTGTACTCAAAGCTCTGCTCACTCCAGGTTGAGGTGGATGCTCAGTGCTCTAGACACTAGGCCATACACTGGTGGCTTGGAGACACTCAAACACAGGACATCTGCTGAAGGGCTCTTAGTCTTAACTGGAGGGTCTGCTACACAAACAAGCCAGCTGGCAGGTGATACCAGAGCAGGTTTCCATTGTTTCAGGATCACAGTATAGGGAGAGAACCCTGGTAGCCATGGTAAATGGTGTAGGTGGATGGAAGGAGATGGGGTTTCTTCTAGAAAATTCCTCCTCCAAAATTGCTTATTTAGAAATGTAAGTTCAAAACTATGGATTCTAAAGTGAAGTTTTTGACAACAGCCATCTAGCCATTGAATGTTTCTTGCACATACAAAGCCTTCTGACTTGGATCCATATTTTGCTTCTTTTAGCTAAAACATTTTTTTAAAATACACACACACACACACACACACACACACACACACACACACACACACACCAGGTGAAAGAAGTAGAGATTTGCTTTTGAATCTGAATTTTCTGAGTACTGGCCACATTTAAATGATAAAATCTGTTGAAAAGATGATACAAATCTGGTCATTTGAAAATACTCTTTTATGCCGTCATGAAACTTAGCTGAAATTGATTGCAGGAAAAATAAAACAAAACAAGAGGAGGAAATAAAAAGAAACAGAAAGAGAAAGAGAAAGAAAAACTTGTTACATAGTCCCCACCAGAGGGAGACATTTTTTCCATTTCCCTTTCAAAACCCTAAATTCTGATGAAGGCAGATTTGAAGAGGGCAATGTGGGTTTACAGGGGTTGATTAAAACCCAGAGGGAAAAAACAAAGTTACAAATCTAATTTGTTTACTTTTATCTTTTAATATCAAATTGTTTTCAAGATCTGAGTTCTGTTCTGCCAGCAGAGCCAATGATATTTGGCGTGCATGGAACCTTAAGGGTTACTTGGTTTTTGCTGCCGACTTTATCTCTAATTATGTTAGTATGGATTCAGATAGGACACTGATAATGTAACAACATGGAATAACTTAGCATTAATTATTTCCTGTGGTAAGACATTTGCAAATCAACCCTAAACTAACAGATACAAGGGCCACAGGGCTGGTAGAGAAAGGGGAAGTGGTAACAAGGTGTCTCCCTGTCGGGGAGACTTCAGATGGTAGAATTAACGACAGCTCTTTAAAAAAATTTAAAATTGGCTCACAGTAATTACTAATTTAGAAAAATGACACCCAGGCTGCGGTTCCTTCCTATGTTATATCTGTGCTTAGGATAAGTAAACATTTTATCAAAACTATAGAAAGTTATGTAGCGATTCATAAGACAAGGCCTATTGTAGTTTTAAGAAGTCCAATTTCATGCCTAATGTAATAGATAGAGTGTTAGATCCACATGTTGGGATAATTACCTGGATGTTTCATTCTTCTCAATGGTTCCTTTTGGAAACCAGTTCAGATCTGGCCTAAAATCAGAAATGCCTAGAATCAATCACTCCAGATCATTTTACAAACTCAGTGCATGGCCAACTCTCAGCTTACCTCAGGTGACAGGAAGTGCTGCTAAAGCAGCCTTACGGCCTACTACGATTTCCAGTTCCTTCTGTCCATCATATCCACAGCACAGAGTACATACAACTGCATAAAATACAAAATATTCCCCAGAAGGTATGTTTGAACGTGGCTAATGTGAAGGAGCCAGGTAAGGTATCTGTCAGGTTAGGAGCAAAATCATCCTGATTCTAGGAGGGTCGATGGATGCATGACTGATACTTAACTTTCACTCACCTGAGGTATCGTTTAATCAGCAAGCACACTTCATAATTCCGCTTTCCTATTTGTCAAGATCTCAATATTTTTTCAATATGAGGTCTGCTCCAGTGTACTTTACATGACACTTTATAATTAGTGGTACTTGAGAATTTGTCAGTTTTAAAAATTCATACAACATTCTTAGTTACAATTTATAAATGATTTTAAAGTATAATTAACATTCATCTTTACAAGTTATATGCAAACAAATATGCAAATTTCAAAATAAATATGCAAACATATAAAATGTTTTTGAATTAAGTAGTCCTTAACATTTTTAATGAAATCAATATTTTATTCATATTTTGCACACAATTTTGAGTACTTGCTGATTTGGGGGGGTTCCTCTGCATATAGGCTTTTGCATATTACATCCTCTAACCACCAGCAACAGGAGGCAAATGAGAATGAGTTCCCTGTCTCGATGAAAGCTAAAAGGATGATTCCACAGATAAATATGATAGGTGCTGTCAGGTGGACTGGTGATGCAATTAAAATGGCCTTTGAGCTCCTTCAACTCAAACACCAATGATACAAGACCAGATATCAGGGAGTAGATAGAGTTGAACATCAAGGAAAGTACCCTTGACCTTTTGTGCTGATGGCTAATATAGACTAATAAGTTGAGTTCATGGCTATAGATATTTTAAATTGTATTTTTTATTATTTAAAATAATTTTTAAATGTAAATATATTTTGATCATACTCTTCCTCTCCCCCAAGTCCTTCCAGATCCATTCCCCCTCCCTCCCTACCCAACTTTAAATTCTCTTTCAAAAAAACAAAAACCCAATACAACAACAAAACTAAGAAATGAAATAAAACCACACCCCAAAATGAAAAAAAAATTCACTGATTTTTATGGCTATGGATTTTCAAAATAGTAAAATCTGAAAACAAAATAATGGAAGGTTAAATATAAAACCCAGGCATCTTAGATGAAGAAGCCACTAAAATAAAATTATAGACTCAATGTTTAGTTATTATTATTATCAAATTCTTCCCAATAAGTAACCTATTCAAGGTCATAGTTCACTCATTCAACAAGACTCATCCTTCAGGCTTGGCTTTTTTCTTCCCATGTCAGACCTATTTCTCACTACCAAGATTTTCCTTTTCTAAATTCATATTGTATAAGTTAATCGAAGATTTGTATGGACATTTCCCATATTGGCCATGCTCAATACTCATGCTACATCATCTAGGATATTATGTTTATATAGAGCCTGAAGATCAGTAGCCAGTCTTTAATTAAATTTGAATATTTCAATTTGCTTTTGAGGCAGAGTCTCACTGTATCACCCTAGTTTGTTTGGAACTATGTAGATTAGGCTGGCCTTGAACTCACAGAGATCCACTTGCCTTTGTCTCCTGAGTGTTGGGACTAAAAGTGTAGGCTGCCACACCCAGCTTCTGTCTAGGATACAAAAATGAAGGGAAGACTTAATTGGTACTACTTGGTTTAAGTCTAAAATGTTCTATAATTTTAAAAACATCCATCATTACTCTTTTTAAATAACAAACTCATTTTTGCATTTTTAATTTATTTAAAAAATTTGAGATTTTGATACATGAGTGTTGTATTTATGTAATTTCAACCATTCTCTCTCCACTTTCAACTCCTTCTGTGTCCCCATCCCACTTCCTCTCAAATTAATGAGCCCTTCTTTCCTTCTCCTTCTCTTTCTTTCTCCTTCTCCTTCTCCTTCTTCTTCTGGCTTTTTGAGACAGGGTTTCTCTGTGTAGTTTTGGTGCCTGTTCTGGATCTCACTCTCTAGACCAGGCTGGCCTTGAACTCACAGATATCTGCCTGCCTCTGCCTCCCAAGTGCTGGAATTAAAGGTGTGTGGCCGCCCAGTGAGCTCATCTTCTTAATTATTATTGTTACATATACATTTATATATAAATACAACATGCTGAGTTCATTTGGAGTTGCTCATATTATATATATGTGTTTAGGGAAGACTGCTTAAGTTTGGATAGCCTGTCAAGGGGCTTCTTGCTAGAGAAGACAGAATTGTCCTTCTGTAGCCATTAATTTCCTTTAGCTCTTGATCTAGGGGTGGGGCCTTAATGAGATTTCCTCAATTTACATTGGTATTTTAGCTGATGCTATTATTATGTTGGTATTGTATAGGAAACCATATTGTTCGGATTTCATGGGTGCATGAAATCTTCCCTATCATGTATAGAAGACACTATCCTTCAGCAGACATCTCGTATGTACACACACACACACACACACACACACACACACACACACACACACAAACTCACAGATTAAATGCAGTTATTCTACTTGGGGTCATAATGCTCTCCCAAAGAGCCATTGAGTAACAAAATCATCAGTGCCAGGCATCTAAAATATCTCTTCAAGTTGTTGGTCAGGGGAGTTCAAGAGACTCCCCAAACAATATAGGTTATTATTATTGCCTTTGGTTGCCTCCTAAAACTTCAAGTAAGTTCCTATTATGAAGACACCACAAGCTTCAGACACAGGACTTGGAGAAATCTATCTGGAACTGAACTGTAAGCTTCTTCCCTGAGGACTAGCTCTCATAGTATCTGACGGTACAATACAAGTTGCCAATGGAAAAAATCAATAACTAGTACTACTTAGCTGTAAAGTATATGAACAACAACAATGACCAGCATATCTGCAAGGTGCAATAGTGGCACTTATATCTTTGGAACAACCAACAATCATCTAGTTGGACTTAAGACCAACTCAGTAGGAGGGAATTCAGCTTGGTACTATAGCCCTAGCCAGTTATCCATGGTTGGTGAAGTCATAAATCCTAGAGGAGAACCTACCACTGTCACTTTCCTAATCCAGTGTAGTATCTAACTATTCTACATACTTATCCTTAAATGACAAACTTGAGGGAAACGCACATCATTTATATAGGAAATAGTTTGAATACTGTTCTGATGAGTTAATAGCTGCTTGCTGTGATGCTTTCTGGAGAAGGGTTCTGAGATTGTGTCATGTGTAGTGACATGTTTTGTTATCCTTTCTCCACTTAGAATTGGAATGGAATAGTAATAGGACAGTAAAGGAATTTATCTATTAAGGGATGAAATCTTCACAATTCATTTAGTTTCCCCCTTTGAGCTTATAAAAAGTCAACGGAAGGTTTTGAAATTTTTTTTCTCATTTATTGCTAGATTGTTTTCTTTTTATTTTGGGTGACTATGTTATTGTACTGTAGTTTGTTTTGGCAGTCAGCCACTTTCAATCTTTTTGAAAGAAACCAATAATTACTTCTACTCCTTTCTATAAACTTTATGGTGCCTAGCATAGGCCCAGTACCCTAGGGAGACATAGAATAGATGCACTTTGATTGCACAGAGAACACGGAACATGATGCTGTGGAGGAGGTCTCATGGAAAGTGCAAAATGATCCATGAATGAGTAAGTGAATGAATGAATGCATTCAGAGAGAATTCAAGGCACAAGGAAGATCATGATGTGATTTATCAAGGAAAGCACCAGGCTGGGATGAATCCTGTCTGATGTTTTATAAAAGGCTTAGAAGGATGATTGCAAGAGGTAAAATGACTTGGAAGGAAATAAAGATTTAAGAATTTAAAATAACATGAGCTATAGTGTAATAATATTTGACTCTTCTGCTTGTGTGGAATGCAAGATTTCAGGGAACAAAGCAATTTTTTGGTGGGGGAGGGTAAGAATTAA
Organism: Peromyscus melanophrys; assembly: GCA_902168415.1. Lineage (NCBI taxonomy): Eukaryota > Metazoa > Chordata > Mammalia > Rodentia > Cricetidae > Peromyscus > Peromyscus melanophrys. The sequence goes on along the minus strand of CABHPR010144368.1, from coordinate 14,174 downwards.
AAAACATTACATGAGGCCACATATGTGTAGCTGTTCATGGTTTATGACAGGATCTTTAGATGCTGTTTGATGATCTTGCTAAGTACATTTATTTCAAATTCAAAATTAAAAAAAAAGCTAGGATGTGATTATTTGAACTTGCTGATTTAGGGAGAAAGAATTCATTTAGATGCATCACAAATTAATCTTCTTTCTAAGAATCAGAATAAACAACTGAAATTCCATTTTGCAGTGAGCTGTTCAGTAATGTCTATGGGGATCCATTTGTTTATTTGCTTCGGTATGATAGACTTAGGTAAACACCACACAGCCATATCTATGTGCATCTGGGTAGCCTTCAACATTTTTATTATGGAACTTAAAAATTAAAGAACTAAATCTGCTGTACTTAGCAGAACAACAAAATCACACAGTGTAAAACGGACCCCCACCACCTTCTTGTCAAGTAGCTTTGACCTTTGAAGACCATCCCTGAACAATCGTCACTTCCACATGCCTCTCATTCTTACCATACTTCAGCACACCTCCCCCCCCAGTGTTTTGTTTCTCAGGGCTAAATTTCATCTCAGTTGATTGCCCAATTCACTTTTCATTCAGTCATAATTGTTTTTTGAATTGTCTTAAATTCTCAAATGGATTATGACAATTTGAAAATTAACAATGGTGCCTTAATTGCATGGGGCCTGGTGATCCACAAAACCCTATTGGTGGATGGTTCCCCCGTCTCCTCCACCCACCTGTAACTTTTTTTTCAGTGTGAAAAGGTAGGAGCTAACACCCAAGCAGAAAACACATGTGATTGTGATTTATAAAAATACTTAACTTTCCAATATTTACAATTCAACCACAGATATTTGTAAGACCATTTCAACAATGAAGAAAAATTCAATTGTTTTCATTATTTCAAATCCATTTCCTTCCTTCCTTCCTTCCTTCCTTCCTTCCTTCCTTCCTTCCTTCCTTCCTTCCTTCCATTTTTTTCCTTTTCTTTCTTTCCTTTCTTCTTCTTTTAAAAATAGGCTCTTACTATGTAGCTATGGATGATCTGAAACTCTCTATGTAGACTAGGCTGGCCTGGAACTCACAGAGATCCCCCTGTGTCTGCCTCCCAAATGCTGCAGTTGAAGGCATGGGATACCATGACCACTCCTTAGTTTTCATTTATGGTAGTAGGAACATATATAGGCACAATATCTTCTCTCTGTGCATAGAAATTAAGATCAGGAAAGAAAAATCACCTTTAGCTGAGTTTTCAGTGTAGTGTGGCATCCCTCTTTCCTGCTCCTGGTAACCCCCAACTGTAATTCCTCTTCCGGCAGCTGTTTCAACCTTTGAAGGCAGGCCTTACTTTCCTCTCAGGCCCCTCACTCCTAGCCTTTTGCTTTGCTTTGGAATTGGCAGAGACTGTCACAGCTCTGAATTTTATTTTTAGGTGGGATAGAGCTGAGAGTCAGAGTTGTTGGAAGTACATGATACCATACTGAAAGGTGACAGAATATGCATGCTCAGATGGCTTCAAGAAATCACCATGACTGCAGCAGAGGGTTTACTATCTGTAAAGGGTTGACTGTAACAATGAGGCCCAGGTGGGGCAACTAAGCACAAATCAGCTCATGGAGGGACACTTGAACCTTTCTGAAATTTTGTTTTGAGACTGGGTCTCCTGCAGCCCAGGCTGTCTTCCAACTCACTACATAGCTCAAAGGATGACCTTAAACTCTCAAGTACTGGACTTACATGTGCTACCAGGCCAGGCTTTTAGTTAATCTTTATCTTCATTGGTCAGTATTGTGAGTAGCAGGTAAATAATAAATGCTGTTTGATTGCATGGCTTAACTTTTGGGAGTTATGTTAGATGTTATTTTTGGCACATACCTCTGCCAGACCACCACTCCCACCCTGCCAACCTGCCATTAGTTAAATGACCACCAAGAATGCTTCGTGGCTTGGCTATCTGAAGAGTAGCTGCAAATCAAACTTTATTTTTACATTTAAACTCTTTATCAGCATTTATAATGTGAAAAGCGTAATGAATTTTCCACCTTTTAGCTTTCTACTGTCCCTGTAAAACGCACATGAAGTCAGAGATCTAAATCAACACAAACAGATGATATAGCTTCAAAGTCCAAGCAGACTCCATTTGTTTCTATGTTTATGGTATTGCCACACCCACTCAGGGGTTCAGTTGAGGTGGCTCTTAAGGGGAAGTTCTTGGAATCTACTTTCAAGCTCATTTGATTGTTGATCAAATTCAGTTACTTGAAGTTGTAATTTCCAGGCCCCTTCCTTGCTAGATGTCAGCCGGGAGCTGCTAAGGCTGAGAACACCCACTTGAATTCCTCTTGCCATGACCTCCTCCATCTTCAAACTAACAAGGGCAAGGGAAGGACTTTGCCTCTTCCGAATGGCTCTGATTTCCTCTTCTCACTGCTGTCATGTTTTTAGAACTTATTATCACGTGGAGCCTAATGAGGAAACAGAGGGCGATACTCTTGTAAGATGAACTTGATGACTAGCTTCAATTGCATCGTAATTGTCATATAATCTAACATATGATTGGTCATGATGTCACACTCAGAGTCTGGAAACTAGGAAGGGACATGTTAGAATCTATTAATCACATTCTTATTTTAAATTAGAAAACATTATATAATAATTAGACTCTAATACCCAGAAATCGCCATAAAGTCACATTGTCAATGGAAGAGTAATTTCAGGCATAATTTACTGATTGATGTCTCATCCCTTTAGCCTTAGATCTCATTTGCCACCTACTGGAACTTTAGCTTGGTTTCTTTACTTCTCCATACTTTTATCTAAAACTATTGTGGTGACTAGAGAAAGATCAATTTTAAGTAACTTCATCATTTAAGATACCTAGACCAGTAACTTCCTAGATGCAAAATGTATGATTTTGTGACTAGAAATATTTATAGGGAAATTCTTTAGCTCCAGGTAAGGGATGAGGAAGCAGTGGGCACTGCTGTAATTGTACTACATTTAATGGTTTCATTAATCTGAGGGATGGAAACAAACAGGCTTTCCTTTGGATCACCCAAAGTCCCTGATAGACTTTGTATTTAGATATGCCCTTTTATTTATTTATTCAATCAATACTTAACATATCTCTCCAGGGTCTCAAGTGTTCTATGGACACAGATATGGGGAGGAGGGTAATGCTTGCTAGTCTACAGTCTTGGAGGTTCTGCCTGTTGCTTTATGCTCTGCAAACAAAGGAGTGAGTGGTGGAAAAGGGGAAATGAGCAGTGTTATCTCCTCCTGTGGGAACAAAGGCTCTTCTTGTTAGCTCAGAGCACCTCCCGGATCCATTGCATTCTCCCTTGCTTTCTAAAATGGCTTCTCATAATCCAGGCTGGCCTTGAACTCACTGTGTAGTCAGGATCACTTTAAACTTTTGATCTTCCTGCCTCTACCCACCAAGTGTCAGGATTAAAGAGGTGTGCTACCGTAAGTAGTGCTGGGACAGAACCCAGAGCCTTGTAAGGCTAAGCAAATATTTAACTACCCAGCTGCCCAGGCCCCTCCCCTTGACCGGTTTTCTCTTTCTGAGAAGCAGCTGTGAAATCTGAATGGCTCCCAGAGTGACTCCAAAGGAAAAGGGTCTGGACTAACTTGACTTAGTAAAACTTTTAGGACCACAGAGGGAGACAGGCTTGGCAAAATATTCATATTAAGCACAGTGAGTTTTCCTTTTTTAATAAATTTGGCTCAAGGAAAGAAAACAGAGAAATTAAAAAAATAAAGGAAGCCCAAGGAGAACATTTCAAGGATGACTTTAAAAATATACCCAACAAAGTACCAGTTTGTTCTACAGAATTTTCAGAATATCTGGTGATGTAATAAATGGTTAAAAGCTTTTGCCATTGCAGTAGCATCCTGATTGGTCCAACTGAGACCTGTGATGAGTTTCCAAAGAATACCTAGGTGCGAATACAAATCACCAATCTTGTAAAATCAGTTGGACAATCAAATAAAGCAAATTCCTGACTTGTCTTTCTTTCCTCCAATGCACAGGACACCAATACCATTGAGCTTGTTGGAGAATAAAGATGAGGAAATTGTCAGTCATTAGGCACAGCGCTAGCAAATGGAAACAGCGTTTGAGAGGCCACTTATTACCAGTTTCAATTCAGCTTTATTTGTGGATTCAGACTCACCATGAGTGTATCTCTACTTTTTATATTTTTCTTCTTAAAAATGAAAATAGATACAAGGATATCTGTAACATTAGATATTATCATGACGAGAAAGCTCTTCCTGTGTTAGTGTGTTCAAGAAAAAAAGGCAAGAGACAACTTTAAGTCTGTAACCAGAGTTCTTTCCGATGAATATGAGAAAAGACAAAAGAAAAATCCAGCATGGTTCTTGGTGAGGATTTGGTTCTGTTTCTATCTTAACCTAGAGCTGATGTGCATGAACTTGGAGGGAGATCAGCTCTGCTACTTCAATCTTGAATCAATTATATGCTTGGACCTTCTTTGAACCCATAGTTATTTTCCTCTATCCTAATTTCTGGAATACTAGACCCATGTTTTAGAAATGATGTGCATGTGAAATTTTACATCCTATACTGTTATGATTTGGACCTAGAATGTCCGTCTCAAAGGCTCTTGTGTTGAAGACCTGTTCTGCAGATGTTTCCATGATTAGAGTTGGGGCTTTTGGACAGTGACAGGATTGTGAAGGCTCTGATCTCATCAATGGGTTAACCTATCCATGGGGTTATAATTTATGGTATTATTCAGAAGTGAAGGGAACTGTAGGAGGTAGGGCATATTTGAAGTAAGTATAATAGGTCATTGGGTCATGGTCATTTTCATCTGGCCACATGCTTACACTCTATCTTCTAGAGTCTACAAGGTGAGCATGTTTGCTCCATCACCTGCTACCTTCTACTTCATCATGGCCCAGAAACAACTGAGCCATAACATTATGGACTGAAACTCCATAGTCATTCAGAAACTTAAAGTTTGTTTTGAAATAACCCTTTTGTCCTTTAAGCTGGTTTTGTCCAGTGTCTTGTTACAGTGATGAAAGCTGACTAGTACAAATACCTCCTATGTAATTGAGTACATGGTCGGTATTCAATATATGGAAGTGATTAGAACCGTTTCATATACAGCATCAGTTTCTATATAATTTTCAAATCCCCCAAAGTTTGAAATGTTCTAGTGTATTATTTATTAACATTAATGCACAAGTTTAGAAATGGTAAAAAGATGCAGATGTATTTAAACCATAGCTTTAAGGAAAAAGCCTTTTGGCTTTCCATATTTTGTGCTACGTAACTGACCCAATGAGGTCTGAGTTACCTTTTGTATAATGACCTGTAGGAGATTACTTCAGAGTTTTGAGATTATTCTTTTCACCAAACTGTCAATGTCAAATGGCTAGCATACCTGTCCTTATACCAACAGGAGATCCTGTAGCATGAATCTTAAAAGTTCTTATTAATAAAACAAACCTGAGGCCAGTTATTGGGGCGATCACTGGAAGGTCAGAGAGACAGAATAAGCCACAGCTATCTCACCTTGCCGGATCCGCAGCTGGTCTTGCTTCTTCAGACTGGAGGCCTCTGAGTCCTCATCCAGAATGGGTCTCAGCTGAACTGCTGCTAGAAGCCTGAAAGCTTAACCAGCCACATGCTTCTCCAGGCCAAAGGCTTCTCCAGGCCAAAGGCTTCTCCAGGCCAAAAGGCTTCTCCAGGCCAAAGGCCTCTAGTTTCTGGTCCTCACGCCTTATATACCTTTCTGCTTTCTACCACCACTCCCTGGGATTGAAGGCGTGCTTTCTGGGATTAAAGGCGTGGGTCACCACGCCTGGCTGTTTCCCATGTGGCCTTGAACTCACAGAGATCCAGAGGGATTTCTGTCTCTGGAATGCTAAGATTAAAGGCATATGCTACCACTGCCTATCCTCATGTTTAATATTGTGGCTATTCTGTCTCTGACCCCAGATAAGTTTATTAGCGTGCACAATATTTTGGGGAACACAATACCCCCACAAGATCCCTTCCTCTGCTTCTTTGCCTGTGCTCTGGAACTGCCCAAGCCCAGCAAGGAGCAGAAGAGAGTCATGATGAATGGTCCTTGAGATGATGCTCATCTCATAGCTGGTGTCTCAGAGGGATCAAGTGTCTCCTCTTAGATGAATCAAATTCTTGGCCTCTCAGCCTTCTTTGCTTTGATTTTGGATTAACATTTTGTTCCCCTACACTGTGTGTCTGATGTATAAAACACCTAGTGTGCCGTCTGCACTGACCTTGTGGTTCCTGTTTTGCAAAGTGTTCATCTCACAGTCCCTTACTCATGACTCAGATGCCCAACTGCAGTCTTAAAACCGAAGTGTAGCAGGAATCTTAAAGAGTCTTATTAATAAAGTCAAACCTGGTGCCAGGTATTGGGGTGAAGCTGGAAGATCAGAGAACCAGAACAAGCCACAGCTACCTCACCTCGCCGGATCCTCAGCTGATTCTGTTTCCTCAGACTGGATGCCTCTGAGTCCTCATCCAGAATGAATCTCAGCTGAACTGCTGCTCGAAGGCCTGAAAGCTTAACCAGGCCAAATGCTTCTAGTTTCTGGTCCTTACATCTTATATACCTTTCTGCTTTCTACCACCACTCCCTGGGATTAAAGGCTCACTTTCTGGGATTAAAGGCATAAGTCACCATACTTGGCTGTATCCTTGAACACATGGATTTCTACCTCTGGAATGCTAGGATTAAAGGCGTGTGCTACCACTGCCTATCCTTAGTATCTAGTGGCTTTTCTGTTTTCTGACCCCAGATAAGTTTATTAGGGTACACAATATTTTGGGGAACACAATACCACCACAACGAAGCACACTTTTCAGCCCACTCACTATTGCCAATCCTAGAGGAAAGCAGGTAATGAAAGCACCATTTGGCTCCCATGGATGCTATTTTTCTCAGGGGAAGAAAAGATACAGCTTGACATTTTTCTTGCACTGTCTTCCCTAACGCCCATCTTACCTGGAATATTATTGCCATGTAGAATTCATTGTTAGTTCCACAAAAGAGCAAAGCATAGTATGGGCAATTTAAAACTATTTGTAAGTACCTTATTTTGGTCAAGAGTTCAATTTTGTTGTTACTGCTCCTTATTGTCATTGTTGTCATCGTCTCCATCACTCTCCTCCTCCTTCCTGTTCTCTTTTGCTTACTAAGCTTTTGTAGAATCACTGCTATGGGTTAAACTTGGTATGTCTGCACATATAGCATAACCATGCAATGCATACCCATGTGTTCTCTCCTCCCTCCATATGCATAGAGATACAAACACCCATATCATCATGTTTCCACCTGTATGTCAAGATCATGGAATTTGAAATGTTTTCTTTCTCTGGAGAGCAGTAAAACATTTTCATGAAACATCAGCCCGTTATTGGTGAAATCTGACAAATGACTCATAAAACTCTCTCTCTTACTCTGTGCTTGAAAGGTCTCCCCAAAGTTCTGTGATGGCCTTCATGATCCATCTTGTAATCATGACAAATATTATTTTTTTAAATGTCAATAGCCTCATAGCAATGTAAGAAGTCTTAAGTCAGGTCTCTGAGACATGCACAGAAGACAAAATGCATTCTAGAGTTCTGAGGAGGTAAGGTAAACAGGTGTGTGCTACAAGAGCAAACATTCTTGGGCATCCTTCACCTGCAATAAGCAGGGTGCATTTGGCAGGGTGTTGTTTGACATGGATTTCAAAAGCACTTTGCCAAGTCTTCTTTGTGCTTCTCTCTCTCTCTCTCTCTCTCTCTCTCTCTCTCTCTCTCTCTCTCTGCCTTTCTTTCTTTTTTGGTATGAAATGCCAGTGAAAGAAAAAAGAAGAGGCTGGTAGACCCATTGTAGTCTAAGAGTACAATACTGTATAATAAAGATGGGTCAGAATATGGAGACAACAATTTTTCAGGAAAATTAATGCTCTTGTACCAGTATTCTGAGCACTGGCCTAGACAAAGTCAGTCCTGTGACTTATGGCCCCATTTTGGGGGTAAATAACCATTGTAGACACCATGAATATAGGTAGAAGCATTTCTGAAGGAAATTTAATTTAGCCCACTATAAAAATTCTCTCATTGAAACATATTTTGTAAATTACAGAATTGAAACTGCCTAAAACATATTAATTCAATATCTCTTGATTGGTACTTAAAAAACTTTAAAATCAATGTCCTTTTATTCTTGTCCTAGCATTTAATTTCATTTGCATATGACTCAGGCTGTTTCTTTTGGTAAATTTAATTTGCCAGAGTTTGGCTCCCGGAGCAGAAGGAGTGGTCTTCTTTGAGACAGAGCTACCGACTACAGCAAGTCTCAACTCAACTCAATTTGTTGTGTACACTTTTCAGACTTCTCAGATATGCTTACAGACATTCGGCCTGATGAAGGAAGCCCTGGGGACTAGAAAAACATGAAGCATGCTTCTGTACTGACATGCAGAATGTCTTATAATCTGTCTTTATCTTTCGTGGCTGCAGTGGTCTGGATAAATTAGACCAAATTGAGCTAAACACTGTCCTTGGCTCCACTCACACAGCTGTTTTCTGAAGCTGATAGGAGCTGTGTGTGCACATCCAGGGATGGAATTTGGCCCTTCTGTCTTTGCACAAACAGTTACTTTAGTTGAGATGATTATTCTTGAGTGACTGTTTTACAAGCAGTATTTCTGCCCAGTTTGAATCTCTTTTCACTTTATTCTTCATAGTCGAGACATTTATGAATATGGAAACATGTAACTCGAAATTCTCAATTTCCGGAAAAATAAAAATCCCCCCAATAAAACCTGTGAGCATCGCAAATGAACTGGGAAAGAGGTAATACAACTCGTTTAAATGGTGGCAGAGACACAAGTCACACTGAGAAAATGTGTTAGCATGCATTAACGGTAATAATCTGATTAAAAATTTTATAGCACATGGATCCTCGGCCCTTTGAAAAGGAAATCTGTCATTAAACAACATTTTCAAGGAAAGTACAAATCACGTGGAAAATATGAAATTAACCCTCTACTCAACTCCTTCATTGTCAAAAAGTATTACATACATCTCACTGTTTTTTCAAGGCCAGACCTTTTGAAACAGAGAATCAGTGTGACCAAAATGTTTTTATTGTTGAAAATTGCAACCTTGCCTCATCTTTGAATTTTTTTTTTCCAGAAAATAATATGTAGAAGCAGAGCCTTGAAGTTTTGGAGGGGGTTTCTTGCATAAATCAATACAAGCTGTGAATAATAGCAAGGAAGAACACTCTAGAATGTTTTGAGGCATTTACAAGCATTAGCTCATTTCCTTTATGCTTTGAGCAAATCTCCTTATTTATAGACCTTGTTGCACTTTCTTGAGGATGATTAATTTAAGAACGTGTTTAGTTATACATTGGAATAGGGGCTCTAAAAAGTTCATAATTATATACATTATCCATGCCAGTATATATCAATTATCATCAGTTAAACATTTCACCTTTTACATGGTTAACAATCCTTTATACAATAATTTATGCAAAAATAATCCCACTGAGTTCTTTGAGTGGCTGGAAATTTCTGTAAAATAGTGAATTTTTTTTTTTACTACCTGTCAATGTGAACAGATTTTAGGTATTTGAGACCCATCGTATCTCTGCTTGAAACATTTTGAATACCTGCTCCAAAACCTCGACATTAATAAAACATTAAAGTTCCAACTTACACCCATAAAAGTCAAGAAATCCAGAGTTAAGGTCGACCCAGCTCTCTTAACTCTGTCCTCCTGCATGTATGCATGGGGGATGGGACATCAGTTCAGGCTGTTGCTTAAATCAGCCTTCCTGAATAACCTGAAAATGTAATTGAATTAGTGTATAAAGTATTTACATACCCTGCAGTGGGCAGCCCCACACACTATATTACCCATGTCTCTTCTCAGGGTCCTCATTTAGCTCCTCCTTGCAGTGTTCCTGCGAGGCTGCCTCAAACATTCAGAAATTGGACTTGCAAATACAATTTCCCTTCTTTTATGAGGCTTCAAGATGAGTGATGCTCACTCAGCTTTCTCGTTGCCTTTCAGCTCCTGGCCAGACAGATAGAGTTTGGGTAACATTCTTCCTTTTGGCTCACATCCTCAGGGGTTGCTAGGTATTAGACATTCTTGTTCTGTGGCCAAGGATCATTTTATGGTCAAAGTCAACCAGGTGTAGGTCCATTTGTCACATTAATATGAAAACTAATGCCTCAAGATTGAGTTTAGGAGCAGACTATAGAGAATTTAAGGGCACTGACTTTGGTTTCAGATAGACTTCCAAATAAGCTATTGTTCTGCCACTGATAGCTATTAAACCTTTTTAAACCTCAGTCTTTCCTCTTCAAAATAGGGATGATTATAGTCTCTATTCCTTTTAGTATTCAATGAGATTTTGAAGATTAAAGATGAGGTGTATATAAAAGATTTGTTTATAGAGAAAGTATATAAAAATGTGGTGGTATCATATCACTGTGGAAGGAAATAACAAACTTAACAGCTTAACAAAACAACTTAACAAACAAACAAAACAAAACCCAGGATCTCAGTATGTATCCCCTGCCTGGCCAGGAACTAGCTATGTAGACCAGGCTGGCCTTGAATCAAAGCATCTCAAGTGCTTGGCCCTTCAATTTACTACTTTTCCTCTCAATCTCACAGAGTATGGGACAGGGTCTATAAGGATAGCTGAATGTTCAGAAATGTTAAAAAATGACATTTAACTGTGAAGATAATTACCTTCAGCCATAGTTAAGAAATGTGCAATACTACTTTTTATTGTTAAGATCAGCAAAGATTGAAAAAAATTGGTACTAGTTGAGAACAAGGAGGTACGTTTCTTGGACATTCCTATCAGTCCCAGCTGGTGTACCATTTGTAAAGACTCTGGCAACGAAAACCAATGCATGGCTTGTTAGCTCAGACATTCTAGCAACCGACCTTGATGAATAATCAGCTAAGTAGCTAAGACTATGTATTCATAAAAGTCTTACTGAAAACTTGGAAGCCATCTAACTGTTGATGTGGGACTGTCTTAATTATGTTTCCCGTTTCTCTGATAAAATACTCTGGCCAAAGCAACTTAAGGGGAAAAGGATTATTTTGGCTCACACTTCAAAGGAATAGCCTATCATTGTAGGGAAGTTTGTTCTGTGGAACCTCCATTTCTGGACAGCAGTTTTCCTTAAGAACATCTAAGTCTTTTCACAGAACTCTTCTTAGCTACTGAGATCTATCTCCAGTGCTCTTTTCACTTATTATCTTGAGACAAAGTCTTACTAAGTTGCCCAGATTGGTCTTGAACTTGTGATCCTCCTGCCTCTGCTTCTTGAGTAGCTGTAATTATAGGCCTGTACCAACAAGATTGGCCTTGAGCTTGTGTTTTCTACATGTGCTTATTTGGGTCAATGGATTACAGGCATGGACATAGAGCTATCCCATTGTGTGTACTGTTCTCCATGCCTCTTAAGCACAGAGTTCTCATGGATCCTGAGACGTGATGTTCTGTGAGACTCAAAGAGAGTACAGGGTAAGGGAGGCTCATTGGTAACCAAGAAAGCTGACCCACTGGCAGTAGTCCTAAGAGGCTATGCTGTCCTTTCAAACTAGACTGTCTTAAGAAACATGAGCGACCTAGAAACTCCACCATATTCTGTCCAACTTGGCATGCTTTTATGTGTTTGCCAACCACTTCTGCTGAAATGGGAACAAGAATAACAACAAAGCATGACAACACATAATCACTCTCCCTTTACACCTTGCTTTAGTCATCAGTAAGTTGATGAAGGGAGGAAAATGTAGAAGCTGCATGTGTCAAGGAGGAAATAAAGTTGAGTTAGTTCTGAAATACACTGCAGCGATGAGTTACAAAATATGAATCACACAATTTAGGGGATTCCACACTTGAGATAAAATATTTTTTATTTACAGTTACATGATATTGAACAATATAAAGATTAATGGGTAAATTTATGATCAATTCAAATTTAAAATTGTTCTCTAATTGTAATGACATTTTATAGCAAAACCAAAACCATGATGCTTAAGGAGATCTTACAAGTGAGATAAAAGTGTTCGGTCATTTTACATCTACTAACATATTTTACTTTTTAAAATATTTTTTTTGTGCAAGGAGTCCCACTCCAAATTGTGTGGCTCATGCCAATGGTGAAAGAGCCAACGAAACTGGGAAACTTGTAGGTTTTGCTTATAAATGTCTGTCAACCCTTATGTTGACAGCACTCCTCAATTCTATTCTCCACAGGTTCATTTGAGACTAAAGGCTGGTCATTTAGAAACTTCATTTCCCTAGCCATATTTATTAGTTTGGGGTTCACCACTTGAACTATAGCTGGTCCATACGAATCAGATAACACGTAAGAACAGGAAGGAAGAGGAGCTGGAGAGATGGCTTAGTGGGGAAAATGTTTGGTGTGCAAGCATGAGGACCTGAATTCAGATCCCCAGCATCCGTGTAAAATATGAGTCTGGTAGCCTGCCACTGTAATCTTAGCTCTAGTGAGTGCATGGAGACAGAAGTCTCCCAAGTGTTCACTAGCCAGCCATCCTAGACAAAATAATGAACTCCATGTTCAATGAGAGATCCTCTTTCAAAAAGTAGGGTTGAGAGTGACTGAAGAAGACACTGACATTGACCTTTGGCCCCCCTATGAGCATATAAAGGCAAAGGCACATCTTTCCTTTCTCCACCCCGGGACCTCACCCTTCACAGAATAGACAGGAAGTGATTCTTTGGTTTTGGTTGCTGGACTTGAACCTGGGCTGCCAGAGGGCACTTAATGGAACCTGAATAATAACAATTCAGAGTGTAGCAAAGTGAGGGAGAGAAATATACCCTGCTTACGTCATTTGAGTCTGGATGACTATGATGCCTGAAGCTAGTTACATATACACTTAGAGCTATTAGTTATGTGATGTTTTTTATGCTCAGGGTGATTTGAGTTAGATTTGTCACTTGCAACAAATACACTCCTTTAAAAATATTTTTATTTTTAATTGAACATATAATAATTGCACACATTATTGGGGTAGAGTATGGCATATCAATACATGTTTATAGCATGTAATGACCATCTCAGCGTAGTTGGCAGGACCTCATCTCAAACATTTACTATTTTTCTGTGTGGAGAATAGCACGAGATCTTCTCCACTAGCTATTTTGAAGTCTTCATGACATGTACAATATTCTTTTGCTGTTCGTGCAGAATAGTAGTCCCTAAAGTTACCTGCCAAACTGGTCACAGTGAGTATCCCAACTGGAAAAGATGACAAAGAAGCCTTTTTTATCTATGTCTATATTGCTCTCCTCTGTTAGAATTTTGTAGAGCCTGTATTTATTGCTTGAAAATCAGCAGAAGCAATAAAGGTGTTTCTATCTTGGGAAAAAAAATCCAAGATGCTTAATCTTTTTTAGTGTGGTGAAAAATGCCTAACACAGAATTTACAATTTTAATGAGTTTTAGGTGTAAAGTTCAGTGAGGTTCTGAATATTCACCTTGTTACGAAACAATGTGGTGCTTAGTCCTACTGTAAAAACTGCACAGTTGGATGCAGAAGCAGGTGCCTTAAAGTGGAGGGCTCCTGGAAGGACAGAGTGGGGGCCAGCATTCCCACGGCAGATTCTCTGTAGAAGGATGCCAGCATGAAGAGCAGCCTCAGAGTTATCACACCAGCCTTTAACCAGTGGTTTCACTGGTTGATGCGTGCAATTACTGCAGAAAACAGCAAATAGAAGAAGACTGATGAGTTTGGCCTTACAAACCATCTAAGGGTGAAAAACTTAATTCTCAAGTAGGTAATCTTTTGTCCAGATGTTCTAACGCACGTGTGTAAACAGAAGGAGAAAATCTGGGTTCACAGCAGTATCAAAAAAGGGGGCACTATGAAGACAGAAAGGGGGCACAGTTGGTCTAAGCAGAGAACAGCCTCATGGAAAGTTTTTCAAAGAAACTTGCAGAACATATTTTCAACAGCCCAGGTCCTGCTGGATGAAATTGTTGTACCATTTCCTTGAATATCAAGTGTCAACATTTTGTGCACATCCCTATGTTCAAGAGCAGATATCTGCATGGCCAGGAGTGGCTGGATACAGTACTTCGCCCAGAGTGGGGACTGGATCATG
>CABHPR010144366.1:38323-78177 GCA_902168415.1 Peromyscus melanophrys | reverse complement strand
GAAAAAAAAAAAAAAAAAAAAAAAAAAACAACTAAAAAGATAAGTGGACACGTAAACTCTTCCCTGATCCCTAAGCAATCTCAAATCAATTAGCACTTGCAAATGAAAATTTAATTTTCTCAAAGGGAGTCTTACTGAGGAAAATACTCTTTAGGGTAGACTCCTTGACAAGAAGTAAATGGCCAAAAGAAAACAAACTCAATAGAATCTTTGGTGGTCCCTTGTATCATAAGTCAATGTCAGGGATTTTATTTCTTTTTAAAAATTTTATCTTAATTTTAATTTTGTTTTATTTAAATATATTTTCCTCTCACTTTTTACCAGTCATAGTTTGGGTTTCGATTGCTGTGAAGAGACACCATGACCACAGCAACTTTTATAAGGGAAAAGGATTTAATTGGGGTGGCTTACATTTTCAGTTTAGTCCATTATCATCATGGTGGGAAGTGGTGGCATGCATGTAGACATGGTGCTGGAGAAGTAGCCATATCTTGACTGTCAGGCAACAGGAAGTGGTGTGAGACACTGAGCATGGCTTGAACATATATGAGACCTCAAAGCCCACTTCCACAGTGACAGACTTTTTCCAACAAGGCAACACTTACTCCAACAAAGCCACACCTCCTAATAGTACAACTCCCAATGAGCTTCTGGGGGTCAACCACATGCAAACTACTACATTCCATATCCTGGCTTCCATAGCTTGTAAAAATATCATAACACAAAATACATTTAGTCCAACTTCAAAAGTCCCCATAGTCTATTACAGTCTCAATAATGTTTTAAATTCCAAAGTTAAAATCTCCTGTGAGATTCATGTAGTCTCTTAACTGTAAACCCCTGTAAAATCAATATCATAAAACAGATCACATACTACCAACATATAATGGCATAGGATATATATTACCATTCCAAAATGTAGGGAAGGGAGCATAGTGAGGAAATACTGGACCAAAGCAAGACTCAAAAACAGCTGGCCAAAGTCCAAATTCTGACTTCCCATGTCTGACGACAAAATGCTCTTCAGATCTCCAACTCCTTTCATCTTTGTTGACTGCAACACACTTTTTTTCCCCTCTGGTTCCACTCCCTGTTAGCAGCTGTCCTTGGCAGGTATCCCATGACTCTGGCATCTCTAACATCTTGGGTTCTCCGAGGCAATCCAAATTTCAAATTCACAGCTTTTTTTTTTTTTTTTCTTCAAGACAGGGTTTCTCTGTGTAGCTTTGTGCCTTTCCTGGAACTCACTTGGTAGCCCAGGCTGGCCTCGAACTCACAGAGATCTGCCTGGCGTGCGCCACCACTGCCTGGCCTCAACTTCACAGATTTATGCAATGCCCTCTTTACTTGGCCTTCATTCGGGGATATTCCTGATACAAGGCTGGCCCCAGTGGCTCTGTTTCATTTCCTTTCTTCTACCCCATCCAGCAAGAAATCAATGATTCAGTTCTGCTAAGATGCTCTCCAAGGCTTCTAAGCCAGTGAAGTTAAATAGTCCTGGTTCAAGATCAGCTTACCATTCAATACAGTGCTTGTGCTGGTAAAGTCTCTTATAACTGCTTCTTACCAGTGATCTATATTACTAATATCAAAGTGCCTCCTCTTATAAATGTCTTCATACCAACTAATCAAGTAATTAAAACAGCTTGGATGCCCACTACTAAAGAATGATATTTACCAAGACTGTTATGAAAGAAGACATCAAGGCAAACTGGGAAGGACTGCAGTTCATGCCTGCATCAAGAACTTTGCTTGCACTTTGCATTTGTGCTATCATGGTGTACATGATTGCATCAGGAAGTAGACATTCAAAGATATAGTGTATGACACCAAATAACTTTAAAAGGATGATTACACCATAAACCAACAAAGCTGCATCAGATTTGTCACGTATTTTCAACCATGGAGAGAAAGAGGATGAAATGGATGAGGTTCTACAAGACCCACTTGAGAAGCTAAGAGAGTTTACTGGACTGATGTAGAAACATATGACTAAGAAAGAAGCAAAAAAGAAGGAAGCAATAGAGAAAAAAAGGAAGAAAACATCCTACTCTTTCAAATTCACATAATTACAGTTAGCATCTCAATAAAGCCCTTAAAAATTTGAAATATGGACACTGACAGAGAAAATATTATTATTAGTGTGGATAAATGCTCCCAGTGCATTATTTGTTTGTGGGAAAATCTGTGATTTTGTGAAAAGGAAACAAACCAATAAAAGCACCCACCTAGCTAACTACTCAGTGATCGTGAAGTAATGGTTATTGAAAGAGGATCTTCAGAAACTAGTTTACTAAGCCAGCATAATCCTCATCAACAATCTATAAACATTTGCTGATATAATCACAGGTAAGGGCAGTCTTCACCCCTCATGAAGGAAACTTTTCTTTAAAACAAACTGAGACAATTATGTAAAACCACCACCAATCAAAATGCAGGGGCATGGAGACCATTCTTAAAGGATACATTTACAAAACATTCCTGTACCTAAGACCCAGGGAACATTGCAGAAGAGGGGACAGAAAGGTTGTAAAAGTAAGAGGATCTTGGAGTTTGATAGCATCTCCTAGTAATATCAGAGACTACATCCATAAATTCTCATCAACATGACAGCCCAAATGTGAGCTGAAAAAGGACAGCACCAACAGATATTCCAACGTGGATGGATAAAACAAAGGACAACATCGAGAGGAATAAATGGCAGCCTACAGAATGGGAAAAAGGTCTTCACCAACTCCATATCTGACAGAGGGCTGATTTCAAAAATATATAAAGAACTCAAGAAACTTTATTTATTAATATATAACATTTTAATACAAAAGAAAATATCACCACACACATCACCAAAACAAATAATCCAATTAAAAATTAGGTACAGATCTAAACAGAATTCTTAATAGAAGAAATGCAATTGGCTGAGAGACACTCAAAGAAATGTTCAACACCATTACCTATCAGGGAAATGAAAATCAAAACAGCTCTGAGATTCCATCTTATACCAGTCAGAATGGCTAAGATCAAAAATGTAAGTGACAGATCATGCTGGAGAGGATGTGGTGCGAAGGGAACCTGCCTCTATTGGTGGTGGGAGGGAAAGCTTCCATAGCCACTTTGGAAACCAATATGGGTGATTAGTCAGAAAACTGGTAATCAATCTATCACAAGACCCACCTATGCCACTCTTAGGCATGTATCCAAAGGATGCTTAATCACACAAGGACACTTGCTCAATTATGTTTATAGCAGCTTTATTTGTAATAGCCAGAACCTAGAAACAACCTAGATTTCCCTCAACTGAGGAATGGATAAAGAAAATGTGATACATTTACACAATGGAGTATGACTTCAACGGTTAAAAACAATGACATGAAATTTGAAGGCAAATCAATAGAAGTAGAAAAAAAATTATCCTGAGTGAGGTAACCCAGACATGGAAAGACAAACATGGTATGTACTTACTCGTAAGTGAATATTAGCTATAAAATAAAGGATAGCTATGTGACAATCCAGAGACCCAGGGGGACTAGGTATGCATAAACATAACAAGGGTTTATGAGAGGTTGCCAAGATCTCACTGGGAAGAGGAAATAGAAGAGATTTGGGGAGTGAACTAAGAGTGGTAGGGATAGGAATCTGAGTGATCAGGTTGAAGGGAGGACAGGCGGGGAGAATACTGAGAGAGATTACTTGAAAGGGGGGAGCATTTTGGGATCAAGTAAAAACTTGTTACAAGTGTATCTCCCAGGAATCTACAATGATGCCCTCAGCCAAGACACCTAGCAACAGCAGATATGTAGGCTGAACTGCCCATTTCCTATGACTAGGCAAGATGGAGGGATTGTGAAACCAACCAGTCACATAACATTTGACCTATAATCTGTCTTGCCTATGGGATGTGCCAGGTTAAGGGTGCCTAGAGATTGAGGGAGTGGCCAAACAATGACTGATCAAGCCTGAAATCTATGGTAGGAAAGTAAGCCCACCCCTGACATTGCCTGGAGCACTAGAACCCACAGGCTGGATGACCCAGAGACCTAGTATAGAACCAAACACAACTGGAGGAAACAAAATGTCAATGTAATGGTGCCTAATGATATTCTGCTAAACAAATAGATTGATGCCGTCAGAGAGGCTTTATCCAGCAACTTATGAAAACACATACAGACTCATAGCCAAACATTAGGCAGAGCTTGGGGAATCCTGCAGAAGATAGGGAGTGTGGTGATGTATTGTGTCCTCCAATACACTGTGTCTCCCAATAAAACTTGCCTGGACATCAGAAGAAAAAGCTAGCCACTATATAGAAGTCAGGCAATGGTAGCACATGCCTTTAATCCTATCACTTGAGAGGCAGGGATCTGTCTGGATCTCTGTGAGTTCAAGGCCACACTGGGGAATAGAGCCAGGTTATGGTGACACATGCCTTTAATCCCAGCACCAACCAAAGAGGTCTGCTGTGAGATGGTCTGTATGTCAAATGCTCTGATTGGTCAATAAATGAAACACTGATTGGCCAGTGGCTTGGCAGGAAGTAGGCGAGACAAGGAGAGAGGAGAATTCTGGGAAGTGGAAGGCTGAGTAAGGGAGACACTGCCAGCTGCTGCCATGACAAGAAGCATGTGAAGACACTGGTAAGCCACAAGCCACGTGGCAAGGCATAGATTTATAGAAATGGATTAATTTAAGATATAAGAACAGTTAGCAAGAAGCCTGCCACGGCCATACAATTTGTAAGCAATGTAAGTATCTGTGTTTACTTGGTTGGGTCTGAGTGGCTGTGGGACTGGCGGGTGACACAGATTTGTCCTGACTGTGGGCCAGGCAGGAAAACTCTAGCTACAGAGGTCTGGAAGTCTGTACAGACAGACAGGAAGTGGCAGAGCTGGGCAGGAAGAGGAAGTGATATAGCTGGGCTGAGAGAGCAAATGAGAGAACAGAACAGAAAGGCATATAGGTGTGGGTATATAGGAAGTATCTCGCCTTGGAAGCTGTGGAGTTGGTGAGGTGAGGTTAGCTGTGGCTTTTCTTATTCCTCTGGTTTCTCTCAGGCTTTAACCCCAATTTCTGGCTCTGAATTTTTTTTATTTAATAAGACTGTTTAGCAATTCCTCTATAAGGGAGAAAGGATTGGAGGAGTCAGAGGAGTGAAGGGCACCACAAGAAAACTCACAGAATCAACTAACCTAGGCTCATAGAGGTCCACAAACTCTGAACCCACAACCAGGGTGCCTGCACGGAACTGACTTAGGCATTCTGCATGTATGTTACAGTTGTGTAGCTTGGTCTTCTTATAGGACTCCAAACAGTGGGAAGAGGGCTGTCTCTGACTCTTTTGCAGGTTCTTAGACTAATCCTCATACTGGGTTGCCTTGCTCAGCCTTAATACATGGGGATATGCTTACTGCAATTTGATATGCCATGTTATGTCTATCTACATCCTTGGGAGACCTGCCCTTTCCTGAACAGAAATGAAGGTGGAATGGATTAGGAGTGGGAACAGAGGGGTGTGAACAGAGGGGTGTGGGGGTGGAACTGGGAGCAGAGGAGAGAGGAGAAAGTTTGGCAGGGACGTAAAATAAATAAATAATAATAAAATATTGAATTACATTTTCCTCAAAAAAAAAAAAAAGCCTCTGCTGGATGTAGTGGCACATGCCGTTAATCCCAGCATTCCAGAGGCACAGAGTGATCTTTTTGAGTTTGAGGCCAGTCCTGTCCACATAGTGATTTCCAGGACAGAGAAAGCTGAAGAGTGAGATCCTGTCTTGAAAAAAAAAAAGATAACCAACCAACCAACAAACAAAAAACTAAATGGAAAAAAATATCTATTCATTCATTTCTAACATGCAATGCGCTAATGTCTTCACCGGAATGTTTGTTCAAAATAGAAGGATTTATTCAAGTGAATTAGAAACACAATACACCATGTTCTAACCTTAATGTTTCAGAAAGTAAATTTGTTAATGGCAAAGTCCTAATGAAAAGAAAACTGCTTTAAGCCTACTATGTTTAGTAACTAGGGCTGGGTTAGTTTGGGCAGTATGGTCTACAATGAATTACTGATTTGTGACTCACTTCTTTTATCCAGTCTTCAACTACTCTCATTTACTGAATCCTCCAGCCTTTGTATGCAGCTGTATGCTAAGCTACTCCGGTTTTGGGGGATTTCAGTTTAAACACATGTATGTATTTCTAAGTAGTTTTTTTTTTAGTGAGCATTTTGTTAGAGAAACGCCATCTGAGAATAAAATATAAGCCATAAAATACTGACACTTCCAATTCCCCAATCTCTAAAGTTCAGCTCCATGCACCTTTTCCCCTTCCATCATCCGCTACATGCCTTTAACGTCTGTCTTTTATTATTCATTGCGTCTCAGTAATGTCTAGTGTAGTGCTGAAGATGGAAGTGACTAGATCAGGATAGCTGACTTCACATCTCTCTCAAATTCCTATTCTAGAAAACAACAAACACAGACAACTTGGCACTGACCCCTATGGGGAGGCTTTTACATGTCATTGTAGATGCATTAGTGCAAATTAATACTGTTTCCTGCTTGCATTGTGATTATAGCATTTACAGACACAACAGTCTAGCCATGTCTGAATTCTGATCCTCCTTTGCCATCTCATAGCCCAGTGATAGTTTAGGGCTCCTCATTTTGCCACACCAGTTGAATGTATTAGACATGATACTCCATAAAATCAATAAGATAAAAAATGCATACATAACATGCCTTCATGTTTTTCTTGTTTCATTTTCATAATCTTGGTATTGTATAGGTAACAAATATGTTTTAGTGGTTTTTTTAAACTTTTATCCATTTATTTATTTTTGTGTTCATGGGGATATGTACTATAGGGACTTGACACTGCACATGTGGAGATTTGAGGATAAATTGTAAGACTACTGTAGCTAGAATTTTCCTGCCTGGCCCACAGTCAGGACAAATCTGTGTCACCTGCCAGTCCCACAGCCGCTCAGACCCAACCAAGTAAACACAGATACTTACATTGCTTACAAACTGTATGGCCGTGGCAGGCTTCTTGCTAACTGTTCTTATATCTTAAATTAATCCATTTCTATAAATCTATACCTTGCCATGTGGCTTGTGGCTTACCGCCATCTTCACATGCTGCTTGTCATGGCGGCGGCTGGCAGTGTCTCTCTGCCTCAGCCTTCCACTTCCCAGAATTCTCCTCTCTCCTTGTCCCACCTACTTCCTGCCTGGCCACTGGCCAATCAGTGTTTCATTTATTGACCAATCAGAGCAATTTGACATACAGACCATCCCACAGCAGACTACTTTCTTTCATTCCACTTTGTCAGTCAAGGGTTTGTCATCTGCTTGTCAGGCTATCTGCCCAGGAGATTTCTTATAGAAAGGATATTCTTCCTTTCACAGGTTTGAAAATTTGTCAGTTTGGGCTTCTGCAGCGTTCTTCCAGAATCATTCTAAGTTTTCCTTCATCCACTGTCTGAAAGCAGGGATGTCATTTCTAAAAACATAAACAACTTAATTCTACCGTTAAATATTTTGTATGACTTAAAGTTTCTTTTCTCTTTTCTGTTACAAATACATATATAATTTTTACTTTGATACAGAGCTCATTTCAGCAAATTACAATTATTTATTATAATTGCTGATCTTTCTGCTGTGTCTTAAGTGCATCGGAATCTCAATGGGTACCTGTGCATGAACTCATCGTTTCAAAAACATCTTTACTACTAATGCTGAAGAATTGAGGAAACAAGATGAACCACTGAGGATAAACATGCCAAAACTCTCAAGAGTTCTGTCCTGTGCCAAGCTTTTATTGCACATGATAGAACATGGAAAGTTTGGGCCATCAAACATTCCTTCATAAAATAAGCAATCTCATTTAAGAACATAGGCTTTTAAAACTGAGCATATGAGAAATTGTGAAGTGAGAGTTATTAATGCAGAACCAAATTACTTCAGAGCAGGCAAAATAGTGGATGCTCATAATGGATTCTTCTAGTCATATGTCATCTGAAAAGCTCATATTTTCTAGAAGTGAAGGGGAAGTGGGTTGGAGAGAAGACCAGGAAAGGATTTTTCATTTTTAATCCAGGATTAATTCTATTATATGGTGAGGGTGCATTTTGAAGCACACAGTGGATATTGATTCATAACCACATTTAATATGATATGGCACACATGTTTAAAAGCAATTTATTTTAGCTGCTCCCCAAAGCTGCCTGAAATCCTATTAAAAAAAGAGTCCTCTGAAGAAATACATCTTACTTGTTGTAAAGGGTTTACCAATACAGGTATCTGAGTAATCCTGGCTCAACAACAAATGTTATCTCTAATGCAATGCTATGCTGAGCAGGCATAAGCTTCTCTGACTCCAGTTATGCACAAAGCAGATGCAAGGGGCATACAACGTATCTCTGCCTGGGATACTTGGCTAAATAGAAAACTGGACCTGTGAAGATGAAATATTGTTATCTGAAGTGATGCTTATTCACCCAGCAAATGTTTAGTACATGACCCTGACAAGCCAGATGCAGCTTCAGGCCAGTAAGATAAATTGCTAGCAGTGAGGGACGTGAGAGACCAATATTAAATTATAACAATAAAGTCATGCTGTAAAGAAAAGTAATGATTCTTTGAAGGCAAGAATAGATGAAGACATCACAAAGCCTGGCAAGATTATAATTTGGCAACCTTTTTTTTTAAAAAAAAGCTCACAGTGTGACAAAGTGTATTCAAAATCCAAGGGAAAGACTGAACAGAGTACAAGAAACTGAGGGTTTCTGGGACTTTAAGAGCATCAGCATAATTTTCTACCTCTGTTACAGTGTATCTGACAAAGCAAGGTGATTTAAGAGAACACCACAGCATGGCATCAGGACAAGTACAAGTCAGAAAAAGTACACATGCTAACCTGGATGAGTCTTGGTCTGAGAAGGAAAACATTTTCATCCTGTGGTTAAAATATTAATTCACAGGGAAATAGCAGAGCAGAGAAAGAGGAGCTAAACACCTTCAAATGTATAGAAGACACCATGATTTTGAGTTTGTGGTATTGGTATTTTCTGCTCATTGATCAGACAATTTGAACAGAGCATAAAGCGAAGAGAGACAACGAAACAGTAAAGACTGCTTTATAAGCAATCATCAAACATATTTATGCTAACTAAAGCATATATTTTGCTTCCTAGTTCTACCCACAGTGTTGTTTTTAGATCTAGGTCAGGGCATCTCCTGCATGGTACTGATGACCGTGACTCTTCCTGAGATTTGAGTCCTTTGTACCTCCTTCTAAACTCATTCATGTTTATTTGCATGAATTCGATTTTTGTTTTTATTTCTTACATTTCTCTTCTTCATTGAAGAGCAGTATGAGTACTCTTGGTATAATATTTGGAGAATTATCCATAGGTCAGTGATGCAAATGCTTATATTTATTGTCTGAATAAATGGATTAATACTTATATATTTGTTAATTATTTTTATTGTTTTGAAAATTTTGTATTTAATGGGGTAGAGTGTGTTTTTTCAAGCTTTGAGGTAGAGTCTCAGTATATAGCCACAGTATCAACCCTAAGAACTGTGATTATAGGCATCTGTTACTATACTCATCTCAAAATGAAGTTTAAATTCATATGAACCGTCCATAACAATCTAGCAATGCCCCTCTTTCAGATAGAGTTAATTATGATCCTAGGCGTATTGGTTCTGCAATGCCTCTGGTCTCATGGGGTGGCCCTCTATACCTCATGTCTCTGATGCAGAGATTATGTGTTGGTAAGCATCTCCCACCTCAGCTAACTTATGTTAACTTCAGATTTCTTAGTCTGCTTCAAGGTCACATGTTTTACGTGGGCTGCTGATTGTGTCGGAGCAATGCTGCATTATTGGTACGTGTGACATTGCTGCTTTTCTCCACCTGCTTTCATGTTCATTAGCAGCTGTAGATCATGAGATTGTCTTCCAATGAATCAGCTAGCTAAAGTAGTTTTCTATATTTTATGGTACTGCACCAGAAGCAAGAAATATATTCTGGTTGGATCTTGTATGTGTTGATAGCTTGGTTTCAATGTAGTGCTGTGCAGAAGAAGAGTCAATGGGAAGTAATTGTAATTGTAACCTTGACTTCATGGATTGCTTAATTCATAGTTTCCTAACTTATTGGGATATTGAGGATGTAGAAATTTTAGAGCGTGAGACATGATAACAAGAAATGGATTAGTAAGGGAGTGTCTTGAAGGGTGAATTATCTTATGTTGTTTCCTCTCTGGTCAGTTTTGTGTTTTTTTTAATTATTATTTTTTCTGAGGTTGTAATATAACTACATCATTTCCACCCTCTCATTCCTCCCTCCAAGCTCTCCCATATATCTCTCCTTATTCTCTTTAAAATTCATGGCATCTTCTTTTTATGAACTGTTGTTACATGAATATTTGTATATGCACAGATTATGAGGTGAGCAGCTTTGTTCTGCAACACATTGCCCACCCCAATTCTCTACTTTACAGAAAATAGGATGGAATATCTATGTCCCCAAATCTTGAAAGCAGGAGCCAAATAAAATATTTCCTCCTTGTAAGTTCTTGATCTCAGGCACTTTGACATTGTAATTGGAAGCTGAGAAGCATGCATGTAATTGTAATGTGTTGGAATAGAAAATTTTAAGAAATTAAATGTGAAAAAAGTGGGGAGTGTAGCTTAATTAGATAAGTGTTGAATTTCCATAGAAAGACAGATTTTTGAAAACATAATCTAATGTGATTGTTTTTAGCTGTGGTTGTTTATAAAATTGTCTATCAATTTGTATTAATACAAACTCTCATTATGCAACCCAGACTGGCTTTAAACTCAGGATTCCCCAGCGTAAGCTCCCCAAGTGTTACAATTGCAAGCATGGAGCACAATGCCTCGTTTGTTTGGAGTTTTAAATGCTTTTTTTGTAGAACAAATATTAGTGCTGTGAAATAATATTGATGAGACATTCTTCATTGGGAAAGAATTGTTTCCAGGAGAAATATAATCATGACTGCTACTAAAGCATCAAATCAGACTTAATTATTTATTACTGCATATGCGACATTGCCAGGCACTTCAGTCCTTACCATTTTATGCCGATTTGTTAAAATGTCATGCTCTAACACTTTATCTGTGTTATTAGCCACAAGAGCTGACCTGCAGCTGCCACCTGGACTGTCACCAATTCTCTTAAATGGAAGTCTCCAGGCTGCCAATGCCATAGCTCACTGGAATTGGAACACATCAGAGGATGAATGGTAAGCTTTCTGTTCATCAAATGCCACTCTATCTCTGTATAACATAGGGGTATGTTTAATATACTTGCTACACTACACTGAGCTTTGCACACATCATTCATGGCATTTTAAAAGCTCCGGAAACTACTACCATAACTGCCGAGGTGAGAGATTTCATAAAGAATTATGCCTAACTCACTGCATTAACATTTCTTCCAACCTTAGGAAAATAAGTTATTTGTATTCAAACCTCTTGAGCAGCTCAGTATTATTCTTACAAGATGATCCTCCTAGGAGAAAAGGAAAACAGAGCCCAGGATACATGAGCATCTGCCTTTGTCTCTCTTTTATCTTAATTTATGCTTGAGGCATTTTTATTAAAACTTGGAAAACATTAGTGAATATCACTTTAAAAATGTCACCTTATAGCATGTGTGTGAATATTTTTGCTAATTGTTTTATGGAATATGACATAGTGTTCTTTGATTTGCACTTGATTCCTGTTTCAAAATAAGTTGAACATGACATAGTTTTCTTTCAAATACTTAGCTTAGCAAGGCTCAGCATTTATGTTTCAGTTAAATTTTAGCACCTTGCAGCACTTCCAGGAGATGGCTGGGCTTCATAGAAAACTCTTTAAAATTCTGCAACAATCAACTAGACTGGACATAAAGTCTGGTATGTTCTAATGGCTTTAGACGCTTATTGAGTGAGCATGCACTTCAAAGACCTTTTTCTACCAAGGGTTACATTTATGAGGCACATAATATTGTTAGAGCTTAATTCATCTTAAAAAAATAATAAATCTTAGAGGAAAGGAGAATGGTTAGAATTTCTATTTGGCATATTTTGTTAACTGTCTTAGTTCATAATTGTGATATACATAAAGTTTGTATTTTCATTTTAATGAGGATGAATAACAAATTGAAAGAAATAGGGAGTGCTTGAAGCTGTTGGAACATCCAGGACCTCAGATGTTCGGATAGAAGCAAACCCTTCATAGGGAAGGAAACTCCTGTGCCTACAATTCTTACACAGAACTCTCTATGCGTCTCTACAATTGCTTCATTAGTTATGGAAGTCTCAGTATCAAATTCAGAAAAGAAAATTTATAATTTTGACTGAAGTGGGTTGTCTGATTTGATTATTATTATTGTGATAAAACATCAGTATCAAAAGCAATATAAGGAGGAAAGAATTTATTTGTCTTATGGCCAAAACTGGAGGAAGCAAAGACAGGGACTCAAGGCAGGAACCTGGAGGCCAAAACTGAAGCAGAAGACCTGTAGGAATGCTGCTGACTGGTTTGTTCAGCCTAATTTCTTGTATCACACAGGGCCACCTTTCTATGAGTGTCACTGCACAGAGTGGGCTTGATAATTCCATACCAATTTTAATCAGGAAAATGCCCCACAGACTAGGCTACAGAACAATTTCTCAATTGAGATTCCCATTTCCTAGATGACTCTAGCTAGCTCATGTCAATGTGACAAAAGACAAACTAGGAAAGTAGGTAAGTAAGAATTTCTTTTGGCATTTTATGTTCTTTAATAAAATCCATCTTTTTCATCTTAAGTACAAAATACTGTCACAAAATTTTAAAAGACAAAAAAAAACCCATGAATTATTTGATTTGCTTCAAATTGAATTAGTGACATATCAGCACCATGAAAAAAGGCAAGGGATTGAAAAATGAAATACAGAATTCTTATGTTGGGAATAATCTTTTTGTACACTGTCTTTGCCAAGGTGCCTTCTGTTTGGTTTAATAAGGAGCTAAGTGGTTAATAACTGGGCAGGAGGTATAGGTGGGATGCCAGGCACAGAAAGGCCTCTGGGAAGAAGAGAGGCGGGGGATGCCAGTCAGATGCCAAAAAGACATGGAGGGAATTAAATATAAAGAATGAAACAAAGGTTTAAAAAAAACCATGAGGCAAAATGTTTGTTAATATAAATGGGTTATTTTAAGTTTTAAGAGCTAGTGAGATTAGCCTACGCTAAGGCTGGAGTTTCATAATAATAGCAAGTCTCTGTGTCATTATTTGTGATCAGGTGGCCCAAAGAAGAACCTGTCTGTATACTTGTATATATCTTTTTTATTGAGTATATGAACTTACTAATTTCTTACAAATACCATTAAAATGTCCACATTATATCAGTCAGTACTCTGTAGAAGAATAAGGCTGAGAGAATGAATATGTATTACAAAAATGACTCATTAGATTTGTTTACATCCAACAGGCTGTGTAGTCTAACAATAGCCATCTGCACAATGTAGAGGCTGAGAACTCAGGAGCTAATCATTTACAAGGATGGATGCCTCCACAGTCCCAATCTGATTCTAAAGGCATGGAGAGTTTCAGGAGAGCTGGTAGTCTTTAGTTCACATTGGGAGGGAGGAAGAAAGAAGTGGAATACTGTGTAGGTGGAGAATGGCATCAGGAGATGTGGTAAGATGATAGATGAATTTACCAGAAAGAAGCAATGATGGCATTATAAAATTAGGAATGATTTTCTCCAGAACATTTTTTTAATTAAGAAAATTGTTTTATTCATTTTACATACCAATCTCAGATCCCCCTTCTTCCCTCCTCCCACCCTTTTAGCCTCCTCTCCCCCAACCCATCCTCCATTCCTTCCTATAAGAAGGTAAGGCCTCCCATGGGGAGTCAGAAGGGCCTGGTACCTTCAGTAGGGGCAGTTCCAAGCCCCTCTCCCTGCATCAAGGCTGTGCAAGGTGTCCCACCATAGATGTGGGCTCCAAAAAGCCAGCTCATTCACCAGGGATGGATCCTGATCCTACTGCCAGGGGGGGCCTTAAGCAGATCAAGCTACACAACTGTCTTGCTATGCAGAGGGCCTAGTCCAGTCCCATGGAGGCTCCACAGGTGTTGGTCTAAATTTCATGAATTCCCATTAGTTTGGTTTGGTTGTCTCTTTAGATTTCCCCATCATGATTTTGATGTCCCTTGTTCATAGAATCCCTCTTCAACTAGACTCCTGGAGATCGGCCTTGTGTTTGGCTATGGATCTCTGCTTCTGCTTCCATCAGTTACTGGTGAAAGACTCTATGATGACAGTTGGGGTATTCACTGATCTGATTACTAGGGTAAGCCAGCTCAGACACCCTCTCCACTATTGCTAGTGGTCTATACTGGGGTCATCATTGTGGATTCCTGGAAACTTCCCTAGCACCCGGTTTCACCATATCCCCATGATATCTCCCTCTATCATGATATCTCTTTCATTGCTCTCCCTATCCAACCCTGTTTCAGCTTGACCATCCTTATGTTCTCATCCCCCATCCTCTACCCTCCGTTGCCCCCCCGACTCATCCCCAGTTTACTCATGGAGATCTCTTCTATTTCCCCTTCCCAGAGTAATCAATGCATCCCTCTTTGGGTCCTCTTTGTTAGCTAGCTTCTTTGGAGCTGTGGGTTATAGTCTGGATATCCTTTGCTTTACATCTAGTATCCACTTATGAGTGAGTACATACCATGTTTGTCCTTCTGAGACTGGGTTACCTCACTTAGGATGACATTTTCTAGTTCCATCCTTTTGCCTGCAAATTTCATGATGTTATTATTTTTTACAGCTGAGTAATACTCCATTGCATATTGGTCAACATCCTTAGTCATCAGGGAAATGCAAATCAAAATGACTCTGAGATACTATCTTATATCTGTCAGAATGGCTAAGATCAAAAACACTGATGACAGCTTATGTTGGAGAGGATATGGAGCAAGGGGAACACTCCTCCAATGTTGGTGGGAGTGCAAACCTGTACAGACACTTTGGAAATCAGTATGGAGGTTTCTCAGAAAACTGGGAATCAATCTACCTCAAGACCCAGCTATACCACTCTTAGGCATATACCCAAGGAATGCTCAATCATACCACAAGGACACATGCTCAACTATGTTCATAGCAGCATTATTCATAATAGCTAGAACTTGGAAACAACCTAGATGCCACTCAACTGAAGAACGGATCAAGAAAATGTGGTACATATACACAATGGAGTATTACTCAGCAGTAAAAAAACAATGACATCATAAAACTTTCAGGCAAATAGATGGAACTAGAAAATATCATCCTGAGTGAAGCAACCCAGTCTCCAGAACTTCTTGTATGTGTACTACCACAAAAAGCTGCTGTATACTGTGTCTACCCTCAGTTTGTTCTTTATGGAAATGTTTTCACAGATCTCCACAGAGACCATCATTTCTTAGTTGATTGTGGATCAAATAAAGTTACAATCTCATTTAAAAGTCACACAAATGAAGTGAGATCAACAGGTTGATAAAATGACAGGGCAGCAACTATAGGCAACCACAGAAACAAGATAACATTAAACTGTAATTTTGCAAGATCAATGTAAAGAAATTGTAATAGTTCTTAAGGTACAAACCCGAGATGATTTACTTTAAAGCCATGCCAACCATCTAGAATGTGACATGGGTCAGCTTCAAGTAGTATCCACTGAACCTGTGATTTTTCCTTCCCTTTCAGAACACTGACCCAAAGGCCCATTTCCATCTTTATTCACTCAAAGTAATGAGTTAACCTGTGTGCTTAGACTCTGAAGGCAGTTAGTAAACAACAGGAGGAGTATCCTTAGAGTTATAGGATTAAAAGAATATGAAAAATGTCAAAATATCTCCTTCAAGAAGATGGAATAGAAGTAACATTTTCCATGTATTCCTGAAAGTATAAGTATTTTAATAGGGTACCCACTCCTCAGATTACCCCTTTAGAAGTGAAGATAAGATTTGGGGCTTTCACAAAATGTCCTGGGAGTTTAATGACCTACTCTAGGACAAACAGCTCTCAAGATTGGCAGGGCTTTGCTGCACAGGAGAAAGACAATTCAGAAGCATCTTCTTCAAGAGGATGTTAGGCAGGAAGAACTATAAACCCATGTCCCAGCTTCATAGTGGTTCTTGTTACGAGTAGAAATGGAAGAAAAAAAAATGTCATTCAACCCTGAGATAAGACTGTAGAAGGAGAAATAAAGTGAACCCAGATCCTACCTACTTGCCAATGTACTTTGGGATCCAGATGAGGGCAGTTTATGATCAGCAACCATGTTTGTTATTTGGAGAACCATAGCATTCTCAAAGTTTTATCTCATGAGACAGGAGTAGTGAAAACTTGCATAAATTCATAAACATGGCTGAAGAAAGAGATAACCAGCTTCTAGAGTTCCAAGAGACCCATGTAAGAGTCACATATATTCCACATGAAGACATGATAATCAATTGCCAAGTCAAGACCAAAATTCAAACTGCAAATGAAAAAAATTATATATATATGTATATATGTGTGTATATATTATTAAATATATATATATATATATAATATGCTTCTAATAAATGTTGATATGTTTGATATGAAATGAACTCCTACCCATTGCACAAACAAAATAAGCCACAAAAATACTATAAATATGTGAAGGCCTCCAATGGACATGCATTCCCACCTACAGTCCATGGAAAGCAAGATTTGACTCCTTAATTCCTATGTCTTCATGTGGAATATATATGACTCTTACATGGATTCCAGGAACTAAATTAACTGGGTATCTCTTTCTTAACTTTTATAGATAACTCAAATAACTAGAATCACACAATGTTAATCATTTTTAATCTTTCTGTAGCTGATTTTGGCTACTTAACAGGATGTCCTTAATGTTTATGTAATTCACTCAAAGGAAGAATTTCTTTTAAAATGTTGACTAATATTCCATCATATGTCTATACCAGTCTATCTATTCATTTGATAATATAAACAAGGGTTGTTTGGCTGTCACTCAAATTGGTTTAATGAAACACACATTGGCCAGTAGCCAGGCAGAAAGTATAGGTGGGGTGACCAGACTAGGAGGATTCTGGGACGAGGAAAGTCACAATCAGGTGTTGCCAGCCAGATGCAGAGGAAGCAAGATGAGAATGCCATACTGAGAAAAGGTATCAAGCCATGTGGCTAAACATAGATAAGAATTATAAGTTAATTTAAGTGTAAGAGCTAGTTGGTAATAAGCCTGAGCTACCAGCTGAGCATTTATAAGTAACATTAAGCCTCTGAGTCTATTATTTGGGAAGCAGCTGCTGGATATTTGGGAACAGACAGGCAGGAGAAAAATTTCCACCTATATTGTTTCTTTATCTTCATTGTTGGAAATGATGCTGAGGTAGTCATGGATGTGTGACTTTGTCTTCCAGTGCTTGATTCAGTACTTTTGAATATGTAGTTGGATGATGACTAGGTTCTTGGGAATCTCCTTCGCTGTGCTTTCCTGCAACTGTATGTAATTTACACCATACTTTATTAAGAGTTTAAACCTTGTAGTGATGTTACCATAAAATGTAAAAAACCAACCAACAAACAGCAACAACAACAAAAAAAACTAAACAAAGAAAGCAACGGAACACAAGGAAATCTGGAAGTGTTGTATTTCTTTGTCTTGAATAGTGGTGGTGGTGACATACATAATCCAATCAGAGAGTGCGTATTATTTACATAGTTCTCTGTTTATGATTCTACTTTTTTCTAAATATTTATGTTTATAATTTTTGACTATGTGAATGTGTTCAAGTATGTACACTTGACTACAGGTACCTGAAGAGGCCAGAGGAGGAGATTCACCCAGTTGAACTTATGCCCAGTGTAGGTGGTGGGAATCGAACTTGAGGCCTCTGCAACAGTGGTCCATGGTCTTCACTACTGAGCTGCCTCTCCTGCTCCTGTATGTGTGTAATTTACCAAACATTCTAAAAGTAAGAAAGTAATAATGATATGAAAACCTAAAAATAATGTTTGATATATCCTTAATGACTTTAACTACACCAAGTATGTTCTGTACATTATTCTATAGAAAACTTGCAGTCTTGCGGTTGCCAGAAGATTTTGCTGGTATTACTCTTCCTTTACAGAAATATTGAACATATTATTACAAGACTTTAGCAAAAGATCTAGATTAAAAATTGGTGTTTATTTCAAAAATGTTGTTTGTATTAATATTGGTGGTGGGCACACATTCAGGTAATGGGAATATTGAACAATAATTCAGTGGCAATGTATTCTCTTTAATTAGTCTTTGTGCCATATGGAATAAATAAGTCAGCTAACCAAATTACTCTTGCAATGGCAGATTTTGATTATCAATTTGACATGCTTTGGAAGAAGGCATTAGAATTGCTGAATTGCTGCTCTCATCTTAGCCTGTGGTAATGTCTGTGTGAAATTTTCTCAATTGCTAATTGATATAGGATGGCTCAGCCCACAGGGCTGCATCATCTCTATATGGGTAAGCCCAGGCTGATCCAGCTGCAGAAGGATTGTAGGAGTCATAGTGGATGGAGGACACCACGAGAAGATGGCCCACTGAATCAATTAAGCAATTTGTACATGGGCTCACAGAGACTGAAGGAAGGGGCTTGCAGATGTCAGCACCAGGTCCTCTGCTTATAGGTTATTGCTGTTAACCTGATGTTTCAGTGGGACTCCTAACTCTCTGACACTTTGACCTGTTCTTAGGACATTTTCTTCCTGTTGGGATACTTTGTTCAACTTTGGTGCAAGGGCTTTTTCCTTGTCTTATTATATTTTGTTTTGTAATGTTTGGTCGCTGTCTCTTGGAGGGGGAATGCATCCAGAAGAGAGGAGGAGGTGAAGGGGTGCTGAGAGGAGTGAAGGGAGAGGAAACTGTGGTCGGAATGTGTTGTATGGGAGAAGAATCTATTTTAAAAAAGGAAAAAAGAAAGGAAGAAAATATAGGTCGCTAGACATGTCCCAAGAAATAAGCCAGTAGGTAGTTTTCTACTACCATGATCTGTCTCAATCTCCTGACCCGATTTCCTGCCATGACTTCCCTATAAAATTAACCCTTTCTTCACACACTTGATTTTGGCTACTGTATTTATCACAACTGAAAAATAACTTGAACAAATTTATACAGACTAGTTTCTTTGAAGTAAATCTTCTGTACTCATATTCTGTGTTTGTGTGTGTATGTGTGTGTGTGTGTGTGTGTCTGTGTGTGTGAATGTGTGAGAGTATGTATATGTTTATGTTTACACGTATGTGCAGGTGTATGCTTATGTGCATGTGGAGGCCAGAAAATGACACTTATATTCTCCTCTATCACCCTCTGTCTATTCATTTGAGGGAAAGTTTCTGCCTACTGTACATGGAACTCAGTTACTGGCTAGGGTGGAAGTCAGCAAGACTAGCAATTCTCCTTTTCTGCCTCCCTCAGAACTGTTGTTAGAGCTGAGTTTTGAGAACACCTGACTAGGTATTGTGATCCAAGCTCCAATACTTTTGATTGCAGAACAAGCAATTTTAACCTGTGAGGCATCTTTTTTGCTACCAAGTTTTTTCATCCAATGTCTTTCCAACTCTGGAATATTAGCTGACATCTTAAAATCTGAAGCCACGCTTGGAAATCTCTCCTCTCAGAACTGGAGAACGTTGAAGACTTACTCTTCTAAACTCCATGTTGTGTCTTGCGTTGCTTCATTGTCCTTGTTGCTCAATCTCTCCATTGGCTGTAGCATTTGGAATGCCATTTGCCTGCCTAATTTATGAATCAGGCCACTTATCATTTTCAAGAACAAATTGCTCTCCTCTATATGCAAATAGGTCAAACTTCCACAGAAAAATACCCCTCTAACTTGCCTTCTTGTAATTATTTTTGCACTCGTGGAACTAGCTACCACAAATGGGTCAATTCAGCTGTTCAAACAGCATAACCTCTTTGTTTCTCAACAATTAAAAAACCATAAGCTTTGAGATATTGTATCACCTTGCATGAAATTGGGCAATGATTTAACCTGTTAAATTTATAAAGACATCATTCACACAGTCTCTGCTTCAACAGAGTGATTCAAAATACTATGTTATCCTAAATATTGATTATTTATTGTTTTGTGTGAATAGCTATCTTATTCACATACACATATGAATTTTGGCCAAAATAGATAATGAAAGCACCTAAGATTAGAGAAAAACATAACTAGTTTTAAAACTTAACTATTCCTGCCAGCAAACAAAACATAAAACGACCCTTAACAACATAGCTATGCCAGTATTTCGAATACAAAACATATTTCTCACAGTAACTTCTGTTCTATGATTACAGCAAATAAATTGATAAAGAAAAAAGGTAAAAGTTAAACTTGCACATTTGCTTCACTAAGATTGCATTCATCAACACAGAGAGGCCAGCACAAGGAAATCACATAGATATGTGTATTTGTGTGAACCTGTGTATGTTTTGGATATACAGGTTCCAAAGATACTACTGAAATTAAGCAAAAGAGAGTTGGTGCCTGAAGCTTATGATAACTTAAAATATTTGTTGACTGTTAAGTAAATATCAGCCACTGATCAAGGTTCTTAATATATTTCATTTAGAATTTTAAAGTAACATGGAATAACCATTGTCTCACTTTATTGATGATTTGTAAATAATTCACAAAATCACAAGACTAATGCATATTGTAGCCAGAATTTATTTCCAATCCAGAAATTCTGTTTACATAACACACACACACACACACACACACACACACACACACACACACAAATAAAATTCAGTGTTTTATGTATGTAAAAGTGCCCCCAATTTTGAGAAGCAAAGAATGAGTGCTATGTAACCAGATAAGATCCTTCAGTAATTTGGCAAAATAATTGCCCACTTCTTTCTACATACAAAATTACATTGTCTTTGAATACCTTAATTCCTGGCATAGGCCCCATAATAAGGTTTGTAACCCAAATCATATGGCAGCAGCCAGAGAACCTCAGAGTAGCCCAGCCATTTTCACTGGTAGGACCATGTAGATCATTAATAACTATCAATGATTTCAACAATTAACAAGGAGTAATAATTCCCTTTTGCATTCACAAAAAAATTCTAAAACTATTTAATCTTTGAATTTTATATCTAAAACTCCACTGAGAAACTTCTGAAATGTTTGTTTTTATCATATTTTATCACAGGGGATTGGATGAATTATGTAATATTTATGTAATATAGTAAGACTGGAGTTTATGTTAAAAGATTTTGCTGCCTTGAACTTTGACTTTTACAAA
Organism: Peromyscus melanophrys; assembly: GCA_902168415.1. NCBI lineage: Eukaryota > Metazoa > Chordata > Mammalia > Rodentia > Cricetidae > Peromyscus > Peromyscus melanophrys. Next base: position 56,825 of record CABHPR010144366.1, on the reverse strand, counting down.
GAGCAAAAACAACAATCTCACCTAAATCTATGATGGTATTGAGTTTGGACTAGAACAAAAAGAATGATGAACCCCATATAATATTTCTAACCTTCTCCTTTCAGCGTCAATTTATAAACATTTGAACAGGAACAAAACTAAGTTAGCTTAATATAACCATTAGAAAATAAATTAGCTTGTAAAGTAGATTTAGAATAGCACCTGCTGCTTTTTAGATCAGTTACTCAGTAGATACGCACATTACAAGCTGTTCTAATCATGTATGCATTGGACACAAACAAGTCTGTCACAAAGGGCATTGCTACTACAGGCTGTTAGTAAAAACAGAAACAAATTTCAACAACACCATACTTGACATTTTCCATCATCTTTGCTTGTCCTATCACACTGTTTAATGGCAAAGCTAAAATACATGTGAGCAGATAAAAAGGAAGCAGGTGTTCCAGTTTGTTCAGCCAGAACATGAGTTCCAGCTCTGCATAGAGAGATGAAAAGTCTACTCTATATGCTGAAACTAGTTCATGAACTTTCCAGAGTCAATCCTATATAATTTTGGTAATAATTTTATTAAGATAAAACAGGATTTCACTTTTTAACTTTATTTCATGATTAAATGTAGCAATATAAATGTTAGTTGCCTGTAAAAGTTGGATGAATTTTGAAAATTATAACCAATACTTTTATTCTTTGAAGGAAATAGCAGCTTGGATCTATTTAGTTCAATACTCACTTTAAAATATTTACAATGTATAAGATATAATGTTCATAATAGTAAATGAAAGATTCCATTTGGAATCTTTCCTGTTGGTGCTAACGTTTCAGTGTGAGAAAACAAATAATTGCAATATGATACAAAGCAGTTCTTGAAACATCTTTAATCTGGCATGCTTGGCTTCATATCTGCTCTAGGAGTCATCTACACCTGATTCCAGAAGAGTAGCCATTTGGTTATTTACGTATTTTTTTTTTCGGTAGAGAATCAATCACAAACAAAATTTACATGTCAGAAAAATTACAGTGCCTTCACTCTATTAGACAGTAACAGGGAGAAGTCACCGTGACAGAGTCATACTCCTTCAGTCCTCAGTCATTCTCTTCTGCTTCATTTTTGAGAAAATGACATTTCAATTTCAGCTTCTCCCTGTACTTAGGAATGTAGCAGTGTATAGAATACAGCATGTATAGAAAAAGGTGTAATGAACACATACAAGAGAGATGGGGAAGTGCATAGAAGACCGCAGCGCTATGATAGTCTCACCTATTGGAGGTGAATATGGGAGAAGCTGTTACATCTGCTAGTATCAAATCTGCCAACCTCATCAGTGTGTTTCATTCTACTGACAAGCTGACATGATGTGAGTTATGTGAAAAATGAACTCACCTGAAGCAGTTTATGTTCTCATAACAATGCTAGGGGTATGAAAGTGCTAATAACTTTCCCCTGGAAAAAAAATGTCACATCTCATTCACCTTTAACTGAACCACCTGCTTGCATTGTACTGTGCCTTCTTAAATAGGTATACCAACACATATATAATGACCTATCTATCTATCTATCTATCTATCTATCTATCTATCTATCTATCTATCTATCTATCTACATTATTCTATTTATTATCCACATACTAGGAAAGAAAAGAGAAAATAGGATATTGAAATTTTGGTTAGAGACAAAAAATGTCTCTGGTATTCTGTTTCTGTTTATATGCTCCCATTATTAACTATGAGTAAAATACTATTATCAGAGGAAATAGATGTGAAATGACATGTCTGTGCAAACAGTTATAATGTATTTATTAACATGCCTAGGCTTTTACTCTGTTTCATCAGTTTAAATGAATTTTCATATTTAAATAATGTGTTCCCAACAACCCTTTTCTTGATTCTCTCATGCAAATAAGCTGCATTCTTCAGGGACTGTGTAGACAACCAAAATCAGAAATAACAATTGAATAGTAAGTGAGTATACAGAAATGAGCAAAGCATAGTGTACTGTGGTGTGGGTACAGCTCTGTCATAAAAGCAACATGCCAGCATGACTATACAGAATAATTTTATTAATGAATGAAGAAGAAAATCTACTGCTTGGTATCCTGCTATTATTTTCAGGACTGTAAATAGCCACTATGGTGTGAAGTAAATCATTTTCACTTTGTTTATGTATTCCTTTAACAATATCACTCAGCGCAAAAATATTTCACTAAACAATATTCATGTCTGATATTTGATCTATGTTTAAATTCAATACTGCTTTGCATTCATTAATTTGACTTTGGTCTCACAAAATGTATGTAATATATACTCATTAATATAATAATAGGAAAGATCCACATACATATGTTTTCAAGTTTTGACTTGTATTTTTGGACTGCATTTCCCTTTTGTGGAGGAAAGGAATTTGACCAGGTTTAGTATCATATTTTATGTTACTTCAAAGGGAGCTCATGTGTTTTCTTGTTTGATAAAGACTGTTACTCCTATGTTCTTCAGTCAGAAAATCCTGAATCAGACACACAAAGGAGGGCTCAAAGTGTCATTGCTGCTCTCTCTCTGCATTTCTCTTTTGGCACAATTTAAGCCAAATTATCAAGTCAATACAATACTGCTGTGGGATGTTCTGTATGGCAAATGTGTTGCTAATAAAACACTGATTGGCCAGTGGCTAGGCAGGAAGTATAGGCGGGACTAACAGAGAGAATAAAAAAAGCAGGAAGGTGGAAGGAGACGCTGCCAGACGCTGCCAGCCACCGCCAGGACAAGCAGCATGTAAAGATGCCGGTAAGCCACGAGCCATGTGGCAAGGTACAGAATTATAGAAATAGATTAATTTAAGATATAAGAACAGTTAAGAAGCCTGCCACAGCCATACAGTTTGTAAGCAATATAAGTCTCTGTGTTTACTTGGTTGGGTCTGAGTGGCTGTGGGACTGGCAGGTGAAAGAGATTTGTCCTGACCGTGGGCCAGGCAGGAAAACTCTAGCTACACAATACAATGAAAGTATATTGCCAGTGTGACCACAGTTACAGAAAACACAATAGACTACCACCAGATAATATTATTGTTTGAATAAAGAAAATTATAGTGCCAATCTGTACAAAACTTCATAAACATATAGAATGGATACATGCACACATAGATTATTTATGGTGACCAATAAGAGCTTTTGTTGCTTAAAAACTACTTATATGTTCTGAGTATGGGAAATCTGTTACATCATTTTTCATGATTAAGAATAAAACCTTTTAGAATTATGAGCATAAATAAAATAATATGTTTTCTTAAAATAATTACTTTATGAGTGGTAAGAATAGACTAAAATTAATTATATTATTATACATATTCTACTTCCATAATATTTTATATACATTTATTTTCAATAAAAGTTTTGAAGAAAAAGAATAACCTGAACAGTAATTTGCCACTGTAGAAACAACTTTTAAAATGTTGATATTTACCTTCAACCTATTACCCAATTAATAAAATGCATACATGCGTAATTTTCTTTAAATAACATAAAACTGTACACATGTTTATAAATTGATTTTGTGATTTAATAGCATATGTGTACTTTTCCATGTCAGTAAATATACATTTCTGGTACTTTAAAACTAAAACAATAGTCTCCATAGGTGCTGGGTATGTCTTTCTGTATGCTGTGAATGTGTTGCTCTGATTGGTTGATAAATAAAATGCTGAGCTGGGTGGTGGTGGTGCATGCCTTTAATCCCAGCACTTGGGAGGCAGAGGCAAGTGGATCTCTGTGAGTTCAAGGCCAGCCTAGTCTACAGAGAGAGATCCAGGACAGGCACCAAAACTACACAGAGAAACCCTGTCTCAAAATACCAAACCAAACAAACAAACAAACAAACAAACAAACAAACAAAAATAAAACACTGATTGCTCAGTAGCCAGGCAAGAATAGTATAGGTGGGCTAAGCAGAGAGGAGAATTCTGGGAACAGGAAGGCTGAGTCAGGAGTCGCTAGCCAGACACAGAGGAAGCAAGATGTGAAGGCAGAACCGAGAAAAGGTACCAAGCTACATGGCTAAACATAAATGTGAACTATGGGTTAATTTAAGTGTAAGAGCTAGTCAATAGTTAGCCTGAGCTAATGGCCAAGCAGTTTAATTAATATAAGCCTCTGTGTGTTTACTTGGGTCCAAGCAGCTACAGGTTTGCAGGAGCAGGGCAGAACCAAGAAAACTTTGGCTATAGGTAGGTCAAGTAATACCATGATTATAAAATAATATTTAATGTAGTTATTGTCTCTATCACTGTTTTTCCTTCTTTTGTGCTTTTTTTCCTGTTTTTATTTTGTCTCTTCACCTCCCTAATCCCATTTTTGCCTTATTCATTCCTTCCTTTGTGTACTTTGTGGGTTTACAAAGAGATAGGCGTAATATAAGTTTTTATAATATGGTGTAAAATGTACTAATATGTCACAAACCAGAGAGTGTTACATGGTCACATTCATTGTTTTGCCTCTTTTTTAAAATCTCCTCTGTTGGCATTACTTCGGCTTCTTGTCTCCCTTTCAGCATGACCAACAATGTTCATAAACATCTGTGACTGCATAAATGATGAGTTCTCTTATATGGATGGTACACATGGACACTGGAACAAGACTGGTATAGATTTATTTACAATGCTCTGCCTTCTGACATTTATGCTTTAGATTATTTATATAAAATATTAGACAGTGATATTCTAATCTCCAACTGGATGTCATATAGTCAAAAATATAAAACAAGCATTATAAGAGCAAGTTAATAAAAAATTTAAACATGGTTTTCTAAGTTTCATGAGTTTAATTGTTTACTGATACTTTCAGAGTGGTGATTTGCCGATCTTTTACTAATTCTACCATGACATTTACTTTTGAAAAATAATTTTTGCTTTTAAGTTTTATGATTTTCTTAAGCAGGGCTCTTCAATAAATGTTACCTGTGCTGACATGTTACCTGTGCTGAGTGCTTAAGCTCTTTCCTGTCCATGCTAACCGAGATCCTCCACAGGCCTCTGCTTTCACATTCTGCAGAAAATCTGCACTGAGTGTACGACCAGGTTCAGTTAGTCACAGGAAAGGAGCTCATCTGAACCCTGACTCCAGAGCTTCTGTGCACATGTCCCTCCTCCTGAACTTGAAAAGTATGTTTTCTCACGGCCTCTGCTTTCTCTCCTCTATCAACTTAGGCTCTTTCTTCCTTAGCACAAACCATGTCCGTCCTCAGCCAGGAAGAGGATCAGAATTGTGATCTACTCTTGGCAAGTTTGCCATGAAAATTAGGCTGTGTTATGTAGGAAAATTTACTTTTTCAGAGGAAATTATGTTACCACTGAATACAGTATAAAATATAAGATTCACTAACATGGTAGCTTTGAAACAAGAGTAAATTCATGGCTTCAAAAATGTAGTAATATAAAAAAACATCATTTTATATAAAAAAATTAACCTTATTGCCCATCTCTACTAATGTATTGGAAGTGTGTATGCAGATATTAGTTTCATGTTTGAGATTCAGCATAGGCAGAAGAGAGGCACTCAGTCTGAGTTCTGTAAATGCTGACCTAGGAAATAACTACTTAGACTATGTTTTATTGATCCCTGAGATTAATTTCTTAGGGGTTCATGCTTTCTGTGTGATCTGGTTACATTGTTATTATGACTACAAGTCTCTTGTTTGTCATAGGGATGATTAAGTTTTTTCAAATTCTGCTATCTACTGATAAGTGGATGGTAAGATATTTATTATATTTTCCTTAGCATCTTACTTCCACACTGTTGTAGGAAGAATTATATCACCAAAGGAGGTATGATGAAATACATTCAGATTCTGATAAGGTGTTCTTGTTGAAAAAGAAGGCTTCTTCAAATGCACTTGCTTAAAATGATGTCACACCAAAGCGTAATGGACTCATAATGGGACCTGTGCTTTTTCAGAAAAGAAGAAAGTGGGAAGCCGGGTGGTGGTGCTGCATGCCTTTAAACCCAGCACTCGGGAGGCAGAGGCAGGTGGATCTCTGTGAGTTTGAGGCCAGCCTGGGCTACAGAGTGAGTTCCAGGACAGACTCCCAAGCTACACAGAGAAACCCTGTCTCAAAAAAACAAAACAAAACAAAAAAAAAAAAGAAAGAAAGAAAGTGGGAAATAGAGAAAAACAGAGAAAATTAGGAAGCATGAGGACCGAGTTGGAATAATTCAGTCTCAAGAAAGGATGTGTAGCATCACCAGCAAAAGTCCATAGAGAAGAGAAAGTATTCTTACAGGGCTCAGTGGGATCTGTACTGTCAATCACTTGATTTCCTTCTGCTAGCCTCCAGAACTCAGAAAAAACAGACATTGAGGAAATCCAGAGAATCATCAGGTCATACTTCAAAAACCTCTACTCCACAAAACTGGAAAATCTAAAAGAAATGGATAATTTTCTGGATAGGCACCACATACCTAAGTTAAATCAAGACCAGATAAATTATTTAAATAGTCCAATAACCCCTAAGGAAATAGAAACAGTCATTAAAAGTCTCCCAAGCAAAAAAAGCCCAGGACCAGATGGTTTCAGCGCAGAATTCTACCTGATCTTCAAAGAAGAGTTAATACCAATACTCTCTAAATTGTTCCACACAATATCTTCTCATTAAAAAAAAAAGAAAGAAAAAGAAAACAGCTTTGTATCAAAACCACCTTGTCATGGCAGACCTAGACAATAAATGCAAATTTTGATAAATTACCATCTTCATTTTAGAAATGAGAAAGCAAGGTATGACAAGGTCAATAAATTGTCTAAGTTTGCCATATTGTTGGTTAATAGTGTGTTTACTCTCAATCTATTACTCTTTTAAATATGTTACCTATCAATTCAAATACCCAATTTATGAAACTTTTATTAAGTAATTCAATCTACTGTGATAAATATAATAAAAACTAGCACTTCAAAAAAAAAAAAAGAAAAACCTCCTTGGTTGGATTTTGAATGTATTTTTCTCTAAAGAATAAATAGCTTTAGAATTTTTCTCTGGCTTTTGTTTTATTTTGTATGGTTTTATTTTGTTTTTGTTTTTTTTCTTTTACAAGAGCAAACAAGAAAGTATTGATATTCTGTGCTGTCTCTAATTTGTTGCCATATGTTGAACTCAGTCAACAAAATTCATCCTTCTGCCCTCTCTGATACTCTTAAAAACAATGAGAATGCTAAAATTGAAACCGACTGTATATTGTAAGAGAATCATAAAAACTGTATAATCCATATACCCTGGCTAATGACTGAACACGTGGGAAGCACAGAAGAACTCAGTGAGAATCAACAGCATTCATTTGCAGAAGTATCTTTTGATGTCTTACTGTAAACGTTGACAGCCGTTTGGAAGAAATATTTTATGCATCACTCTTTAAAACTGTCTTCAGCTGCAGGATCTGAATAGATATCAAGATAGGTACAGGATTGTGCTGTTGTGTGAATGTGAATAAAAAAAGATACTTGAAAAGGAAACATACAGGGAAAACATTAAATAAGATAATTCTAAGGGAACAGTTTATTTCTTTAGATCGATACAATTATACACAACAGTAAAATAGGCACCATAAAAAGGAGACTACCTTGGGGTTTAAATGACCATAAGCTGATGTTGATGATGTTATAATAAAATTCCCTTATATAAAAAAATAGTTCACTATAATTAACATTGAAAATGGAATATTTTTATTTTAATTTAATTTACTTATTCAGTATTATAGTTGGTAGGATAAATTGGATGAATAATTCAGTAATATTAGCATTGTATACTCTCAGTTATCTATCTAATATTGAAAGTTTCCAAAAATAACCTGAATTCATTTAGGCCCCGGTCACATATCATGTCATGAAAGAAAATGAAGCCCCATGGCTACTATAATAATCACAAGAAGATTTCAGATACAATTGTGTCATTTTAATTGAATTTCCTGCTATATCTGTAAGACATTTCAGAAAAACTTCACATATTCTGAAAATGAATCTTAATTTTCTCTTAATAGTTTCTAAAATGAAAAATAATGAATGATGAGACAAAACACCAGTGAGATCTGCGAGTGTTGGACCAAGTGAGCATTTTTAGAAGCCAGTTATGTTAACCACATGCAAGCTACAGACATGGTTCATATTAAATTTTCCTTATTTTTTTAGGTAATTTTTTTGTCTTAATGAAGAGTAACATGTTTAATTAAAAATCATCCCAATTAATCATAACACAGAGAACAAATTAAAGAGACAGACTTCCCTTCTGCTCAAAGAAAATTAACTATTCAAATGTTAGAAACTCATAGAATGTGCCCTTATTATTGATTCACTTCACTGTACATTACCTTATGAGACAGAGATATCTGCCTGTGATGTTTGAGTGCATCCATCATGTCATACATTGTAACGCAAATTTCAAAATGTCTTATTAAATACAAAACTCAGGGAAGCCAGGTATTGGGGTGAATTCTGAAAGGTCAGAGAAGCAGAACAAGTCACAGGTAACCTCACCTTGCCAACTTCTCAGCTAATCCTGTTTCCTCAAACTGGAAGCCTCTGAGTCCTCATCCAAATGAATCTCAGTTGAACTGCTGCTAAAAGCCTAAAAGCTTAAAAAGCCTCTAATTCATGATTTTCACACCTTCTTTACCTTTCTGCCTCCTGCCATCACTTCCTGAGATTAAAGGTATGTGTCACCATGCCTGGCTGTTTCCAGTGTGGCCTTGAACTCACAGAGATCCAGATGGATCCCTGCCTCTGGAATGCTAGGATTAAAGGTGTGTACTACCATTGCCTTACCTCTATGTTTAACATAGTGGCTGTTTTGTTCTCTGACCCCCAGATAAGTTTATTGGGGTGCATAATATATCAACCACAATACATCCTTACTAGTTCCTTATTTTTTTTTTGTACTTTTTGGCTCTTAAATTAAACTCAACCTTAATTTTGACATAGTATCATTTTTATAGTATCTTGAAGCAAGACAAGTTCTTTGTGGTGTGACATATCATACTACTTTTAATTACATTTACAAATGGTTTATTTATTTATACTAAATGCCAAGATGGTATTATATTATTTTAGATTTTGGGATGCAATGGGACCCACCCATTGGTTGCAACTTAAGAACAGAGGGACAAATAATTGCTCCTCAGTATTAGTAAAGTTGTCATACACTGGGATTTCTTCTAGTGTAGCATTTACTCTGTCCCACTACCTATATTCCTTTGAAGAGAGCTGTTTATTGCCCTCTTGAATCACCTAGAGACTGTCATTTGGTCAGCATCAATACTTAGCAGAATATTTAAAATTTGCCTTGAACTAAAACCTTAGCTATTCCAATTTTATATTGGAATATAAATTTTATATGGTTTCTAATTTTGTGTGATCACACTACTCTATTCATGTATATAGGATGACCAGTCAATAAATCCACTGGTGAATATTTTCCTTAGTTCTCCTCTCCTTTCCTCTTCCCTCCTCTTCCCTCCCCTCCCCCTCTCCTCTCCTCTCCTCTCCTTTCTTCTCTTCTCCTCCTCTTTTTCCTTCCTTCCCTTCCTCTCCTCCTCTTTTTCCTTCCTTTCTTTCTTCTTATCTTCTTCTCTTGGTGGTTATTGAAGACTGGAGGATACATGTTTTCATAATGGAACAACAGAGTTGGCTGGTGAGGTGGTTCAGCTGCTAAGTGCTTTCCTTCAAGCCTGCCAACCTGAGATGATCCCCAGAGCACACATGATGGAAGGAGCAAACTGATTACACAAAGTTGCCAACCATCACACCATCATTGTCATCATAGTGTATACAATTACACACAATAAACAAACAAATACGTTTTTTCGAGACAGGGTTTCTCTGTGTAGCTTTGCGCCTTTCCTGGAACTCACTCTGTAGCCCAGGCTGGCCTCAAACTCACAGAGATCCACCTGCCTCTGCCTCCCAAGTGCTGGGATTAAAGGTATGTGCTACCACCGCCCGGCTCAAATATGGTTTTAAAGCAACAGAAAGAACACAGTAGATTTGACTGGATTTAAAGTTAGCCCTACTCAGTTCCTAGTTCAAACCATTTCTTTAGCTCCTGGCTTATAGAAAGAGTAGTTTGAAAAGGGCAGATGTAGTAACAATTGTAGTTTTTAATAGCAAAAAAAGAAAGCAATGTGAGACTATATATTCAGTAAAAAATAATATATGTGCCAGGCGGTGGTGGCGCACGCCTTTAATCCCAGCACTCGGGAGGCAGAGCCAGGCGGATCTCTGTGAGTTCAAGGCCAGCCTGGGCTACCAAGTGAGTTCCAGGAAAGGCGCAAAAGCTACACAGAGAAACCCTGTCTCGAAAAAAAACCAAATATATATATGTGAGGAGGGAGATGGGATACTGACCAGAGGGAAGTAAATTGTTTCCAGTAAAAAAGTAATACATCATGGACATATTCATTTTCAAAAATTAGCTTCTCAGTATAATGTGTCAATTCTGTCATCAAAGACACAAAGCCAAAGACTGGGCCAAAGCTGGGACTGGAGTCCTTAGCTTGGTGTTAGGCTCACATAACATAGAATCAAAAGACTTTTGCTAAGCACTACTTTACCATGTTACTAACTTCTGTGTTGGTTTTGATTCTTTATGAAGAATTGGCCATGGCAGAGATGTTGGGGTATGACATTCTAGTCTAGCCCTTGGCACACAGAGTCCTTATGCCTCTTAGCCACAGCACTTGCTTACTGATGTTGTAAGTCAGTACCTTTTGTGGATAGGTTGAAGCAGGGATCACCATCACTGAATGCAGAAACACTCAGTTGCTATGATAACAACAACATGGCTATAAAATCCATCAAGAACTTTGTTTTACATTCTTTGACATTCAACCGTTTTATGTTCTCTTATGGTAAGAGTGACAAAGACAAGTTTTTTCCTTTATTTTTCAATATTTTGTACACCTTCAACTCTGTGTATCATAATTCCCTTATGTTCTCAATATAAATTAAAAACTAGCTTAAGTCAAACTAGAGAGCTCTTAGTCACCATCAAGGAATATAAGCCACTACTGCACCTTTAGGATTATATTGTAATACTGGTCTCTTCTGTGGGTTTTTTTTGTAAGATATTATCAATAAAAAATTCTAAAATGTCAGTTACTTTTGATAATGAGGATATGCTTCTGGATTATTCTCAGATTTCATAATTTCTGTTGATAAAATATCTGACAGATTTCAAAAATCTTTTGAAGGTAGTTTTTTTTTTTTTTTTTCCATAGAGAACTGTTGAAGTTTTATTTTCAAGATCTGATGCTCTTGAGAATTCTTACAGTGTCTATTGATTAATGTTTCTTTTTGTATTGTTTCACTTTCCTTTTTTCTGCTTTTTACATCCCCCTCCCCAGCACCTGGGAGCAAACACAGGACATCTTTCTAGCTTGGCAAGTGTTCAGTGTTCTATACTCTCAGCCTTTAGAGGTTTCATCCCAACATTATTTTTATGCTGGAGATGGCACAGGCTCCATCGGTATGTATTCTGCTCCCATTGTAAAACTGGTCATTTCTTCAATGAAACTTCATTTTATTTTATTGAAGACTGACTTTGGAAACTAATATCTGAGTGCTAATTGTGTTAATGGATGGTTATTATTTCTGTCCTCAGCTGTTAAAGCAAGTCATACTCTCTCTGTCTCTGTCTCTGTCTGTCTGTCTGCCCCCCGCCCCTTTCTCTTTGCTATTTGAGTTGGCTTCTAGGCAGTATCTGAAGTTACCTAGAAAGGAAGTCTTAATGACAAACTGTTTCGATTAGGTTGGGCCCTGGACTGAAGGACAGGAAAGAGGAAGTTGAGCACAGGAACTTGTCATTATCATATTGACTGCAGATGCAAAGTGACCAGCTCCTTAGAGTTCCCCCTGCTGTGACGTCACTGCCATGTTTGAGTGTAAGCTGGAACTATGAGGTGCACAAAAGTTTTGCCTTGCACCTGCCTTTTGTCAGAATATTTTACCACAGAAATGGAAAACAAAGATAATATGTATTTATAAGTATTTTGCCACTAATTGACATCTATTAAACTAATTATGAGTTTATATTGATGACTCTGACTCTAATCTTGTGTCCAGATAATCCATAATTATCAACTTGACACAGTGTAGAGGACAGGTCTCAACTGAGGAGGTACCTAAATCAAATTGTCCTGTAAGCATGTCTGTGGAACTTTGTCTTAGTTATTAATTGGTGTAGGAAGGCCCAACCCACTGTGGATACCATCACTAGGCACATGGTGCCAAATTTTCGTAAGAAAACTTGAAGAGCATAAGCCTGCAAGTAGGTCAGCAAGGGGGTTTCCTGCATGGTTTCTGTTTCAGCTCCTGGTTGAATTTCTCCTCTGGCCTCCTTTGCTGATGGACTGTGACACAGAAGTCAAAGCCAAATGAATCTTTTCATCCCCAAGTTATTTTAGGGTGTCCATTGTAGTCAAAGAAGCAAACTAAAAAGTTGTTCTAATCACTTTCTCCCAATCTTTTCTAACTTTGAGCCCAAGGATGTAAGAAACACCCGACTACTGGCATTTGCCATCTCTTTACATAGTTGTTCAATTTCAGCAGTACATGTTGAGCAGTCAATTCTTTATGGAACTTTATTAACAAGGTAATAGAACTTATATGCAGTTTATTTTTTGTAAGACGAGTATCTAAATGTTCTTATTAATAAAAAACCTGAAACCAGATATTGGGGTGAATGCTGAAAGATAGAAGAAACAGAACAAGCCACGGTCAACCTTACCTTGCCAACTCCTCAGCCAATCCTGTTCCCACAAATCCTTAGACTGAAAGCCTCCGAGTCCTCACCCCTGAGAGTCTCAGTTGAACTGCTTAAAAGACTCTAGTTCCTGGTCCTCATGCCTTATATACCTTTCTTCTTCCTGCCATCACTTCCTGGAATTAAAGGCCTGTGTCCTTCCCAAGCAAAGGCATGAGATCTCAAGTGCTGAGATTAAAGGTGTGTGCCACCACACCTGGCTCTGTTCCCAGTGTGGCCTTGAACTCAAAGAGGTCCAGAAGGATCTCTGCCTCCCGAGTGATAGGATTAAGGGTGTGTGCCACCACTGTCTGGCCTCTATGTTTATTCTAGTGCCTGGCTCTGTCCTCTGATCCCCAGATAAACTTTATTTGTTAGAACACAAATAAAATATCACCACAATTGTTTATGAACTCTACTCCATTTCCAAAGTGAAATTTACTTTTACCTCCTTTACTAAGGTTGTTTTATACACTCTAAGAGATCACATAGTAGTATCACATTCTGCATTGACATGATACTGTTATCAAATGTCTTAAATAGTCTTAAAATTGTATTCATTAGAAATGTTAGAAAAACATACAGATTTGATCTGCTATAATATCAAGAGAACGTTCTAGTGTAAGCTGGATAACAGCTGTCAAAGTGGATGGTTATTGCTGAAAATCCCCAGTCTAATAACTAAGTAGAATATGACATTGAAAACAGAGAACAGGGGTTGGGGATTTAGCTCAGTGGTAGAGTGCTTGCCTAGCAAGCGCAAGGCCCTGGGTTCGGTCCTCAGCTCTGGAAAAAAAAAGAAAACAGAGACCAAGAAAACATAACTATTCTAGAGGGATTTGGTGGCTTGTAAAGCTTTCCTCTCTATGTGAGAGTGAGAAATGGAGCCATGTTAAGACAAAGAGCCCCCTTCTGCACTGAAAGAGAGACGAAGTGGATAGGAGGAGGCAGGGAAGAGGCAGGGGGAAAGAATGGGAAGAGAGAAGGGAGGGATTGTTAGGATATAAAATAAATAAATGAATAAAAGAAAAAGACAAAGATCCTTGGGAGATAAGCACTGGACTCTCTAACAAACACTTCAAATAAAAAACAGAGTCAGAAAAAGGAGATGAAAATGGTAAGTGGTGCCAGCAGTGTGAGGAGAAACAGCATTGGGAAACTTTCTCTCTTTGCATCTTCAGGAACAGAGGAGAAAAGCTACCTCAGAAAAAACAGAGCAGTGATCAATGCAGCTTCGTAGCCCTGCATCCTGGACTATCAGCAAGCACTCTGGGCAATCTATGGGCAAGTTTTATGGTACCCTATACTCAAACCTGGCCAGCAGAATACCCCTCAAAAATGGTTAAGAAAAAAATAGCAGAAGCCTTCAGAATACAGTCTTAAAAAGAACTTAGATACATGTTCTAAGCTATTTTCCATGTTGCAAAGATGCCCATAAGTAGTGCCAGCATTCCCAGAGAGCTGAAGGGCCACAGAGAGTTATAGCAAACATGTATGGCTGAAAAACTTGACATCCCAAAAGAATGCCTAGGTGAGAGTGGCATTCACAAATCAGCCTGTAAAAGAGAGTCTAGAGGCGTGAGCAGAGTGTGCCACTAGATTCTTATAGGAACAACTGTATGTGTAACTGCCATCTGGTATCTCGGGAAGGAACATTCAGAGTTGAGATTCCAAAGATCAATTAGTCCAAACTGCATTCGGGCTCCTGACACTCATGCATCTGTTTCCTTCACATCTGTTTCATACATAATGCAATTTGAGAGGCTGTTCTGTGTCCCTCACTCCATTTTCCCATTGTCTATGTTATTTTCCTTTCATTTTTCCATTAATAGTCTTCCCAAGGAACTCATGTCAGCTTGATTTTTAGGTCTCCATGTATCAGGTTCCAAAGATTTACAATTCCTTTAGCTTATCTAATTGCATTTCTTTACCTATATCTTTTCATACTGCTACTTTCAGCTAAAAGAGCCTGTCTCATCTGTCCCTATCTTGTAGCCCTTATATTTACCTAATAAAACAGTAGAGTTTCATTATCAACATACACTAATGATGAGTCTTGTTCTGCTTTTTATTCTTTCCACATAACCTAAGAGTAACTGATATTTTAGTGTACAATGTATGATCAGAGTTTGTATTTCTTAAAACTACTGCATTTTGATTGTTTTTCTTATTTAAATATTATCATACACTAATACAGTAATAATATTCATAACAGCAGTCCAGACATAAAATTCTTTTCTCCACTCTACTATAAACTAAGTATTCTTAAACACTGAAATAATCCCCACTAAAACAGGGTAGATAAAAACTAATCAATGCCAACCCCAGAGTCACAAATCTGAATGCAAAAACATGAGGAATATGGAAACACTAAGGTAACAAGAATCCGTAAAGAAATCAATAATCCCACAGTAATGTCCTCAAAGGATAGTGAATTATATGAAATCCCAAAGAATTTAAAAGAATGGCTAATGTATGGTCAAGGAAATCCAAGCTGATATAATAAAAGTCTGAAAGAATTACAAGAGCACACAAATGGTTGGACAAAACAAGGACTCAAATAGAGTATATCAAAGTGAAATTTAATTAAGAGATAGAAATAGTGAAAAAAGAAACCCTTAACACTGGAATGAAAAATTTATCATGCCAAACAAAAAGCTCTGTAGAAAGTTTCAACATTAAATTAATCATGAAAGAAAAGAATACTAATGTGTAAGATGTCAAGAAATTGGAACATGCAAACAATGACAAAGAAATTAATAGGAAAGTATGAATAGAATATTCAAGGCCTAAAGGACAGTATGAAAAGAAAAGAAATATACAAATCATGGGCAGAAGTGTGAAGAATTGCTTATTGATGTTACAGGAAATATTTTCAATAAAACTGTCACAAATTTTGCAAAATACAGAAAAAATGGGTACCAATGTTTATACAGGGATCTTTCAAACCCCAAGTGTACTCGACTAGAGAAAAACTTCCCCATATATGTTGTTCAAAACTAAATATACAGAATGAAAACAATCTATTGACAGTTACAAGACAGAAACACCAAGATACCCCTGAAGGCCAGGCCAGGGGAATAACATCACATTGCTTTTAACAGAAGTGATGAAAGCCAGAAGGGATTGGAATGATGTATTTCAAGCTCTGATAAATGACACCTCTCAACCTAGACTAGTATACACTGCAAATCATTCTATTATAACTTAATGAGAAAGATGAAAATCCCAGAGTAAAATAGGTTAGAGAATGCATGACCAGTAAACTAGCTCTACACAAGTTACTTAAAGGAGTCTTTCTGACTGAGGAGGAAGATAAACACATACATGAGAATCCACAAAGAACAAACAGCTCTAGGTTAATCATTCATAACATTAAGTAAATGAATAATTAGAAACTAGCAAGCATAAAAATTTCAAAAGAAAAAGATGACAGAATAAATATAATTCATTATTAACTCTGAATGCTAGTGATCTAAATTTCTCAATCAAAATGCACAGACTAACAGATTGAATCAAAGAGAAAACAGATAGAGAGGGAGGAAGGAGAAATAAATGACACTGAGTATGTTTAAAAAACCATGAGGGAAACACATTATTTCATAATGAAACACATTTATAATGTGTTTGTACATGCATATTTTACATATGCATATATGTCATATGTGTGTTGATGGGGACTATTGGGGTCCAGCCCCTTGATAGTCCTCTCCCAGGGTCCAAGAAGAATCTCCAAGCAGCTGATAATCTGATCTTTGATGATACTCAATGAATCTACATACTCGACACTCTTTAATCCATTCACTTCATTCATTCGACTCAGTTCTCTCTCCACACAGCTTCCATTTTGCTCTTTTGTTCAGCTCCTTTCCCACCTGATTCGCCCTTCCTCTTTCTGCTGTTCCTTTTAAGTACTATCATTTCTTCATCTTAGTTCAGCTCTTCCCTCTAAGTGCTATCTTAATTCCTTCACCTGAGTTCTGCTCCCTCTAGATCTTTCTCATCTTGTTCTTACCCACCTAGTTCTTCCCCATCTGCCTCTTCCTCATCTTCCATCTTGTACTTCTTGCTCTCTGTCCAGTTCTGCAGAAAAAATGTTGTTTTTCTAGTTTCTGAGGTTTATAGCTATATACCCATGTAATAGCAATGCTCTGGCTTAGGCAAGGTCACCAGACTTGAATTCCCTTAGGGTCAAAAGGAGGGGCAATAAGATCCACATAAAAGAGCAGTAATTGCCAGCCATCATCTGCATCTGCAGCCCAAAGGGGAAGTGACTAATGGGGAATAGAATCAACTGAGAGTTTAAGTTGGTCACTATCTGAGCAAAGGGGATTTTATGTGCTCAACTATATTATTAGAAGTGGTTAGTTAAAGTGTTAGGAGTCTATCAGTGACAAGTGAAAACAAAACTGCTTCATTTTCCTTTGGCCCCTATCTGTCCAAGCTATCTTGACTACTGGGTTTTCTGGTAGGGCAGAGGAATGCACTTGGTGGCTGGGCAGCCTGAGTCAACTTGATGTATCTGTAAGTAGAAACCCTTTTTTTCTGAGTTACTAGTTAAAGATAGATCTAAAACTAGAGATTGTTATGCCCAGATCACCCTCAGAGAGACCATCAAAGACCAAGGATATCCAGAATGCAACAGCAAGGTTTATTGTAGGCGGTACAAGCCAGGCAGGGAGGAGTCAGGCGTCCCCAAGCACTCACCACAGTGAGACAGGGAGGAGTTGCTCTTTCTTTGTGAGGCTAGCTTTTTAAAGGAAAAAACCACGTGTCCCTTCAGGTTGTGAGGGAGTTAGTACGGGTACAATTCTAAATGGCTCAATCTTCCCGGGCCTCCATGTTATCTTATTTTAGTTTGTCCATTTGCTTTGTCAGAACTTTTACAGCCCATCTCTGGAGTTGAGACATGCCATCTCCAGCACTGGGACATCCCATGGTTAATCAGTCACCACCAAAAGGCCTGGCTTTTGTCCGACATTTGGAGCACTCTTTGGTTAATTAGTTGCTACCATATGGCTCTTCATGACTTTGTACTTTTGAGTTCCTGGGGCTGGCACCATCATTTCTGGGAGCTTGAAACTGGCCTGGGTCTATCTATATTAAGATATCTTTGTCTAAGCCTCCTTCTTTGTCTTAGAGAATAGAGTGAGGGTCTCACAGAGATAAGACTTTGGAAAGGGAAAAAGTTAAGCTTAATTAACACATCTACCAGGACTTCTCAAACAGATAGTCTGGATGCTTAAGTCTGTTCTTAGAGAGTACAGAGGTATCTCTGATAAGACACTTTCATCTGTCCTGGGATGGTCCTGGACAGATGCTGCTAATGATGATAATTTCAGGGAGGCTTGAACTGGGGTTTTGGCTGTGTATAGCTGTCAGCACAGAAGGTTATCTAACTATTCCTTTAGTAGAGGTAAATGGTGCCCACTAAATGATCAACACACAGTACTTAGAAAAGGAATTGAATGAAAAAGCTACAATAGCATGCAAGAAATTTCATTGCAGGAAAATGGCTACTAAACAAAAGTCAGTATCACCAAGACTCCTTGAGCCTTGGCTTGACCTATGGAAGGCTTTTGGCTTCTTCCAGGTATTAGTTTGTCATAATCAGCTGAAATCCTACTGCACATTATTGCAGCGGCTTGCAGCAGTGTGTGTGTGTGTGTGTGTGTGTGTGTGTGTGTGTGAGAGAGAGAGAGAGAGAGAGAGAGAGAGAGAGAGAGAGAGAGAGAG